>WSXT02168122.1:0-23506 GCA_011762715.2 Neuroterus valhalla | reverse complement strand
AATTAATAATCAATGAATGAATTTTAGAGGAGAAAGGAAAGATCTTGAACTAAGAGAAGAGAAAAATAGAGAGGACACTTTGCGAGTTAGTTTCTGGAACGTGGCTGGAGTTAAAAAAAAAGGATGAGGCATTCTTGAGCTTTCTAAAGTGTACCTGGAGTTGGACTCCACTGTAGCCATCTGGCAAACGAAAGGTCTTGGGTTCGTTTCCTAGCTGGGTTGAAAGGCGTTTTTTGAATGCTTCCGTCAGATATCAATCGAAATTTGAAGACAAGAGACTTCATTTTGAGATAATCGAGCTGAATGATTAGGAATTCACTTTAATCGCCTCCTAAAGATTTTTGAAAGATCAACATGAGCAAATTGTTTTCCCGGGATGGTTAGAACTTCTAGCTGTCAAAGTTAAGTCAAACGTCCGTAAGTTATGACCTCCATTATGCTCAGTTTTCGGCTACAAATGCTGAAGTGTATAGAGATATATGAAAGCGGAATTTGTGTCTCGAATAGTCGCTACGAGAAGACAATAACTTATTAGGATACAAGTACGGTCTGCTCGTTCACGTCACGGGAAACACAATATATCCAAATTTCGTTGACGTCCAACAAATATACCTATGTGTACAGGAAAATTGTATATATGGTCTATATTATATATTTCACCAAATTTGCGTTGAAATTAGCATTTGTTCAAAAGTCATTCTCGTCTGATGAACGTTGTGAAGCTTCTATTATTATCATATGAATTATTCATCCCGTTGAAACGATGCCTATCGTGCATTATTCTTCATCAAAATGCTTATTATTCCACAATCCCTATTGCCGTTTCTTCTCTAGTACATTCTGTTTCTTCTATTTTTTTCGTCCAGATACCTTCCAGCTCTTCACCATCTCACAACCTTCCATCCAATCTTCAAGTGTACTCCCTTTCCTGAACAACCAACATGATCTCCTCTTATCTATTTATTATCTGTTCGTTCCTTCTCTGGCACCCTCTTCTTCTTTCTCCTTCTTGTTACAGATACCTCTACCGTCTCACCACCTCATCTCGACCATTCTAATGCTTCAGTCTTTCCATTTTTATTCTTTTTCCTCCCACTTCTCCACAACCCTCCAACCAATGTTCGAGTCTAGTCTTCCGTTTCAATATATTATACAGGATCCATCCTCCTCATCGATCAAGTATCTGTTTCATTCCTCCCGCAGCATCGTCTATCTCTTCTTCCTCTTTCTCCAGATACCTCTACCATCTCAGTACTCCTTCCTGATCATTCTTATTTATCAGTCTTTTAATTCGCATTCCTTTTTCCTCCACTTCAACATAACCTTTTATCCAGTTTATAACCCTAGCCTTCCATCTTTTCAGAAAGTACATGCTGTCTTCTCATCTAACCAGTATATATTCTCTATTCCTCTATATTCCCACATCAAGCCCTTGTAGCTTCCCTCTTTACCCTTTATTTTAGATATTTCGCCCTCTCTACCATTCTGATCGACTCGTGTATAAGATAATACTCTGATATCATTATCCCGCTACATTCTGTACCTCCGTTTTTCTACTCCTTTTAGAACTATCTGCACTGTTCAACTCATTCCTTTCCTTTCTTTAACTTCTCATCTAACAATTCTCGCCTGTACTCCTTGCCCTACTCTCTTCTCATTTTCCCTTCCTTTCGCACATTCTTTGACCTATCCCGGATTTTTCCTTCCACTCTCCTTCAATTCTCATACTAATATTACTATTTTCTCTCCTTTCACTACTTCAACTTCTTTTACTACTTTTATTACTTTTTCAAAAGTCAATGAAGTAACAGGCTTCTAATCCTAAAAATATTTTGATGTGATATGGGACTAGCAGTTATATGAGATTGATCTCATTTGCCTTGCGTTATATCTCGCACTTCTGTCAACCTCGTATAACATGAAAGGAGATGTAATTTAACATAACGTTCTCGACACAACGTTAGACGGTAACACGTTGCCCCGCGTTATTGTTTTAATCTCCAAGCGCTCTGTTAATTTCAAGTGCAACTGCTGTTCTAGAGTTATTACGTGAAAGTGGAAATTTCTTCAAATTCACCAATTTGGAAAACCAGTACTTTCATAATTTAGAAAATTTAGAGGTTGAATTGTAATATGGAACGTGGATAGAAGGTAAAGAGTGGAAAGAAAAGAGTGTGTGCTTTAGACCAGATGATTCGAGCGTGAGTTTTTTATGAAGGAGAAAAGGAACAAAGAAAGGGAAGAAGTGTAGGAAAGAGTTGAGAGAGAAAAAGAGTCGGGGGAAGCAGAAAAGAAAAAAGGAAAAAAGAAGAGGAGGAGTGGAGAAGATAGGCAGAGGAGAAGAGATTAAGAAAGTTAAGGGAGGAAGGGAAGAAAATATGTAGAAAAGAAAAGAGTTAAGAGAAGAAGAAAGCTAGAAGGAGGGGAAAGCTGAGAGGAGAAGAGAAATAGAAATTACAGCGAAGTAGACAGTTGAGGGGAGAGGAGACTCGAGAGAAGAAGAGAAGAAGTAGTGAAGAGAAGAAAATAAGAGAGTTATAAGAGGGAGAGAAGAATATAGTTGAGAGGAAAGGAGAAGAAGAGGTATAGAGAAGAAGAGAGTTGGAGGAAGAAGAGTGTTGATAAAAGAAGAGAAAAAGCGAAGAAGAGAAGACAGTAAAGAGAAGAAGGAAGCTAGAAGAATAAAAAGAGAACTGAGAGAAAAAGGAGAGGGGTAGATTCGAGAGAAGAAGAGGAGAAAAGAAGAGGAAAAGAGGAGAAGAGAAGGAGAGGAAAAGAGGAAGATAGAAGAGAAGAATGAAGAGAAGGAAAGAAAAGGAGAAGAGAGTTGAGAGAAGAAGAAAGTTAGAAGGAGAAGAGAAAAAAAAGAGTTAAGAGAAGAGTAGAGTTGAAAGAAGAAGAGAATCGGAGAAGAAAAGAGTCAAGTGAAGGAGAAAAAGTGAAGAAAAGAGGAAGAGGTTCGCGTTCTGCGTAAAGTTCGTATTCTGCGAAAGATATAAAATTATAGTTGAGAGGAAATGAGAATAAGAAAAGGAAAGAAGAACAGGAGAAGAGAAGGAGAGAAGAATAAAAGAAGAGATTCAAGAGAAGAAGAAATTTGAGTAGAGGATAAAAGAAAATAAGAGAAGAAGAGGGGCTGAGAAGAAGAGTGTTGATGAAAGAAGAAAAAAAGAGAAGAGAAGAAGACCGGAGAAGAAGGAAGCTACAAGAAGAAGGAAGCTACAAGAAGAAGAAGGAAGCTGAGAGAAGAAGAGACCTGAGATAAGAAGAGAAGGATAACAGAAGAGAGTCGAGAGAAGAAGAGAAGAAGCGCGTTAGAAGAAGAAGAAGAAAAGAGAGTTAAGAGAAGAATAGAGCTGAAAGAAGAAAAGAAAACGAAGGGAAGAGAATGAGTGGAAAAGAGAGTCAAGCAAAGAAGAGAAAAAGTAAAGAAAAGAAGAAGAGGTTCGCGTATTGCGTAAAGTTCGCGTACTGCGTACAATGAACACTGTGCTTTCGAACCGTAACCCTTTTACTACTGGGAGCATTATCGTTTCACCGAGAGCGTTATGGTTTCCCTGGAGCGTCACTGTTTCACTGGAGCGTCACCGCTTCTCGAATTCGCAAAGCGCGTATAGGAGTTTCACTTCAATAATCCATGACTCCATTTATTCGAAGTTATTAGAAAATATTTCGAAAGGACATCAAAGGATTCCATAAGATCTAAGGGATTTCATTTCATTTCAATCCATTTATTCTAAGGAGCGCTTCAATCACTAAATTAGAAATCCTCATTTACCAACCGAGAATTTGTTTACTTGGGTTGTTTAATTTGTGGGTAGGATGCAAAACTATCAAAGTGAGATTCACTCCGACAAATTGCTTCGTAAATACGCGCTAGCCAATTTTATAAATTTCTTGGCGGACATGCGATTTGGTAATATCAGATCGTTACACGCGAACTCTGCCAATTTCACGAACCTAGCTGCAAGTACTCAGGCAAGTTTCATCTACGTTAGGTGGAGATAAAAGTTTCCACTCAAAAGGATCTAACTCGCTATTATCACAAAGCGCGTGGTACACTATTGACATCAATTTTTTGGGGGATTTTTTTTTTACTGAAAAACAACCATTAGGAATTGTATTTCAATGAATTCAAAGAAGCTTTGATAAAGAAATAGAGATATTGAATTAAAATTGATCAAAGCTATATTCTCTTCTCTCTAGGGAGTAGACAATACTTCCTGCTCGTTGGGGAGTAGAAAATACTTCCTACTCTAAAGGGAGTAGAAAGTTCTATCCACTTATTGAGCAGGAAGAAGTTCTTTCTACTCACACTGATGAGTCATATTCTCCTGCGACCGCCATTTTTCAACTCTCCAGGGAGTAGAAAAAATTCGCCACCTCTCAGGGAGTGGAAAATACTCCCTACCCTCCATGAAGTATATGACTCTCTTTACTCTTTTTGGAGTAGACAGTTCTTCCTGCTCCCTAGGGAGGAAACAGTTCTTTCTACTCATACTGTTTGAGCCATTCTATCCTGCTGATGACATTTTCCTATTCCCGTGGCAGTTAAAAACACTCTACTCTCAAGGGAGTAGACAGTTCTTCTCACTTCTTAGGGTGCTGACAGTTCTTTGCCTTGCTTAGGGAGCTGTCAGTTCTTTCTACTCACTGGAGAGAATATATTCTTTCTACTCTTACTGCTGGAGTGATATTCTTCTGCAGACGTCATTTTCCTACTCCCTAGAGAGTAGAAAATACTCTTTTCTACCCAGGGAGTAGAAAATACTCCCTACCCCCCAGGGAGTAGACAGTTCTCTTCACTGCTTAGAGAGTAGACACTTATTTCTATTTCCTGGGGAGAGAATAGTTCTTTCCATGTGAAAGAACTGTCTACTCCCTGGTAAGTACAAAGAACCTCCTTCTCTCTCGGGAGTAAAAAGAACTCTATTCCATGGGAAGCAGAAAGACCTGTCTATTGCCTGGTTATTAGAAAGAACTGTTTACGCCCTGGTGAGTATAAGAACTGTTTACGCCTTGAAGAGTGATACGAACTTTCTACTCCTTGAGGAGTTTTTCTATATCGAGGAAAGTAGAAAGGACTTATATACTCTAGAAAGAAGAAAGAACTGTCCATTACATGGAGAGCAGAAAGAACTGTCTTCTCCCAGATGAGTAGAGAGAACTTTTTACTCCCCGAGGAGTAATTCTCGAGGAAGGAGAAAGGACTGTCTATTCCATGGAAAGCAGAAAGAACTGTCTACTCTCTGGTGAGTAGAAAGAACTGTCTATATCAGGGAAAGCAGAAAGGACTGTATATTCTTTAGAAAGAAGAAAGAACTGTTTATTATATGGGAAGCAAGAAGAACTGTCTTCTCCCAGGTGAGTAGAAAGAACTGTTTACTCCCTGAGGAGTAATAAGAACTGTATAGTCCCTGAGGAGTTGAAAGAACTGTCTATATCAGGGGAAGTAGGAAGAACTTTATATTCTAAAGAAAGAAGAAAAACTGTCTATTCCAAAAGAAATAGAAATACCTGTCTTCTTCCTGGTGAGTAGAACGAACTGTCTTTATAAGTGGAAGTAGAAAGGACATGGGGAGCAGAGAGAATTGTCTTCTCCCAGGCGAGTAGAAAGAACTGTCTACTCCCTGATGAGTAGAAAGAACTGTCTATATCAGAGAAAGTAGAACGAACTGTATACTCTCTGAGGAGTAATAGGAACTGTCTACTACCTAACGAGTAGAAACAACTGTTTACTCCCTGAGGAGTAGAAGGAACTGTTTACTCCCTGAGGAGTACAAAGAACTTTTCACTCCCTGAGCAGTAGAAAGAACTTTTTACTCCCTGAGGAGCAGAAAAAAGTGTTCTCTCTCTGCGGAGTGGAAAGGAATTTTTCATTCTCTGGGGAGTAGAATGACCGATTTACTCCTCGGGGAGAAGAAATTAATTTCTACTACCTAGGGGAAGAAAGTATTTTCTTTAGAATCTCTTTCTCCCTCGGCAATGTAATCCATCGTTGTGGAGTAGATCCGAACGCTTACTTTCACGTTATTCTTCCGGCTCAACTATGTTACAATTAAAATACGCCTTAATTGAAGCACACACGAAACTCCTCCTAATAGGATACTATCAGTAGGTAACAGTTGTTTTAACGAGTATACTAGTAAACTTTGAGATCGCGTTGTAATTATCTTCATCCTCGAATTACTTCCTCTACTTGATCAAATGGAAAATGTTGAAAAACTGGAGTGTTTATTCTTCTTTAAGTGGATAATTTTTTTAGTTTGAAAAATCAACTTTTTTATTATGAATCTGTCCTTATAGATTTAATATCTTTTTTGGTGGGAATTTAATTTTTTCGGGTTCAAAATTTACCTGCTTGGTGGAAAATAAATCTCTTTTGGTTGATAATTCAACTCAATTTTTGGAAATCCAACTGTTATTCTTGAATTTAATTTTTTGTTGAATATCATCTTGTTTTATTAAATTGATCTGTTTATTATTTGAAATTAAATTTTTTTCGTCTGAAATATTAACATTCATATTTAACTTTGAAAATTCAACTACTTCGTTCTTTGTTCAGAATTCGTTTGTTAGGTGAAAGAATAATTTTTTTCGTTGCGAATTTCTTCTTGGTTTTTTAAGAATACTACATGTAATATTCACTTTTTTAAAAAAAGATTGTTCTTTTTATCAAGAATTCCACTTCTATATTCTTGGTTAAAAATGATTCTTTTGTAGTTTAAAATTCTACTCTCCTGTTGAAATTGATTTTTTTAGTCAGAAAATTAACTTTCCTACTTTTTCTGTTAGAAAATATTTGGTTTCAGATGAGAATGTAGCAATTTTGTTCGAAACTAATCTTTTAAAGAGTTGGAATAAACTTGGTTAGAAGTGAAACTACTTTGGTGAAAATTCGTTCTGTCGTTGAAAAGTTACATCAACAAATTTGGGAGTAAATTTTCCTTACTGGAAATTCAACCATCTCGTTCTTTTAGTTAAAAATGGATATTTTTGATAGAATATTCATATATTCCGTTGAAAATTTATTCTGTTAGTAGAAAATGACTGTCTTCTATCTGAGGAGCAGAAGAACTTTCTACTCCCTGAAGAGTGAAAGGAACTTTGTACTGCTTGGGAGTAGAAAGAACCGTCTACTTCCTTGAGAGTTGGAAGAACTGTCTATTCCCTAGGGATTAGAAAGAACTTCTCACTTTCTGCTGAGAAGAAAGAACTGTCTACTTCCTTGAGTTGGAAGAACTGTCTATTCCCTGGGGAGTTGTAAGAACTATCTAAACCATAGGGAGTAAACAGAATGTCTCACTTCCTGTGGAGAAGAAATAACTGTCTACTCCCTGAGAAGTGAAAGGAACTTTGTACTCTTTGGGGAGTAGAAAAAACCGTCTACTTCCTTGAGAGTTGGGAAAACTGTCTATTCCCAACAGAGTAGAAAGAACTGTCTATCTCGTAGGGAGTAGAAAGGACTGTCTATCCCATAGGGAGTAGAAAGAACTTCTCATTTCCTGGGGAAAAGAAAAAACTGTTTAATTCCTGAGAAGTGAAAGGAACTGTCTACTTCCCGGGAAGTAGAAAGAACTCTCTACTTCATTGAGAGTAGAAAGAACTGCCTTCTTCCTAGGGGGAAGAAAGAATAGTGTTCTCTGTGGATGTAGAAAGAACTTTGTACTTCCTAGGGAGAAGAAAGGACTGTCTACTCCCTGGAAGTAGAAAGAACTTCCTACTCCCTGAGACGTAAAACGAACTTTCTTGTCTCTAGGGTGTAGAAAGAATGGTCTTACCAATAAAGAGTAGAAAGAACTTTTTACTCTCTGGGGAGAAGAAAGAACTGTCTACTCCCTGAGATGTAAAAGGATCTGTCTAATCTCTAGGGTGTGGAAGGAATGGTCTTACCGAAAAAAAATAGAAAGAACTTTTCACTCTCTGGGGAGAAGAAAGAACTGTCTATTCTCTGAGAAGTAAAGTGAACTGTTTACTCCTTGGGGAGTAGAAAGAACTGTCTACTCTCTGAGAAGTGAAATGATTTGTTTAGTACTTGGGGAGTAGAAAGAACTGTCAACACCCTGGAAGTAGGAAGAACTGTCTGTTCCCTAGAAGTAGAAAGAACTTTCTACTTCCTAGGGAGAAGAAAAAACTGTCTACTTCCTTGAGAGTAAAAATAACTGTCTAATCCCTGGGAAGGAAGAAAGAACTTTCCACTCCGGAGGAAGTAGAAAGAACTGTCTACTCCCTGGAAGTGAAAGAAAAACTATTTCTCCAGAAATAAACTTGGTAAGAAGTAGAACTCCCCTCTTGAAAATAATTTTTTTCTGTCAATGAAGCTGCATCATCTGAATTGAAAATAAATGTCTCACCGAACATTCAACTTCCTCGTTTTTTCGTTGGAGAATATCTTTTTTGTAGAAAATTCATTTATTTAGTTGAAAATTCGTCTCTTTTAAATATAAATTAATTATTTGTTGTATAATTTTTGTTGCTGTTTAACACACGATTATTCTTTGCAAGATTACTATGTGTTAAAACTATATCTGAATTTCTCATAATAATGAGAGATTGAATCTCCACCCGAGAGGTGAACGTTCTTTTATAATGATCCTTAAGTCTTTTGCAGATATCCATTTTCCATCTTAGCCATAGATTAAGTCCTCCTAAAAGTTTCGTCTTTTTAATACCCATCAAGAAAAGAATAATTAAAATCGTGAATGATTCAACGGAAAAATGTGCTTTCGATAGATAATTTCAAAGTTTAATACCCTTTCAGAAAATAATCTCTCGTCTATCGTTTTAACGATTTTTTTCTCATTAGACTAATTAATGTAAAAATTAACCTCATTTCTTAATTTATGTAATAAGTTAAATGAAAACTTCGAGATATTTCCAAATTCAGCCCTTATCGATCATTTTGTACCATTAAGCCTTCATCCCTTAGGGGGTAAGCATAAGTCTGCAAGAGTCATAAATGGTTGAGTTGAATAGACAAGAGGGCACTAGTCTCCTGACAACAAGCCAGCTCCACACGGTATTCTCAGGCAGTCACTCATCCAAGTAATAAACGAACCTAACGCTGCTTAACTTCTGTGATCAATCGAAAACTGGTTTTTCTGGATTCTATTATGGATCTCTCACCAAAAATAATCGATTTTCATCGAAATAGTTCAATTTCTGTAGGAAAAGAATCGCTGACCCCCTCAGTAGCTTAGTTGGTAGAGTACTGGTCCGGCAAACAAAAGGTCCGGGGTTCGATTCTTGGAGAAGTGTGATGAAGGAGTTCTTTTTTTTTTACAAAAATTTGGATTCGATACTCAAAATTCATGAAATTTTAACCAAATAGTTGACGCTTTTTTGAATCACTCAAAACGTTTCGGGGTCCATTAGTCATTTTATTATCACCTTTCATGTTGATTTGTAAACATCAATTAAGAAAGTACTCGTGAGAAAAAAAAAATAATGAATGGTGATTTCCACTGTCCGTTAACGAGACTCATCCACGTGTTCACTTATAAGTTCACTCACTTTTCGTACCCAAGCCACGTAACACGCCGACCAATGAAAAGGTAATTAATGATGTTGTACTTGTAGGCGGTGCCAAGGACCATTTGTGGTAATTTGCATGGATATTATTCTTTTCGAAACAAACGCTGTTGGTGCCACCGTCGGCATACCGAATAACGGATCTTCACACCACTAACCCGACCTCTTGCATTCTGAACATTAGAACCCCCGTTTTTTGAGTAATAAATTTTAAATGTATGAATGTCCTTGTCCTTTTAGGGATTTCTATGTTCAAAAATCCTCCTTTTGTGGAAGCGGTCGGCTACAAACCAAAAGTCGACCACAATTAAATGTCGGACACCAACCAGAATTTGACTATTAACTAATAGTCGGACACAGCCTATTGGTTGGCCACCAACCAGAATTCGGCTATTAACTAATGGTTGGCCACAAACCAAAAGTTGACCACAATTGAATGGTCGGACAGAAACCAATGGTGGGTAATCAACCGATGGTCGGCCACCAAACAGAATTTGGCTATCAACTTTTAGTCGGTCACAGCACAATGATCGGTCACAGACCAATGGCCGGTCACAGACCCACGGTCAGTCACAGACCATTGGTCTGTGACCGACCATTGGGCTGTGACCGACTGATAGTTGATAGACAATTCTGATTGGTGGCCGACCATCGGTTGATTACCCACCATTAGTTTGTGGCCGACCATTGGGCTGTGACCGACTGACTATTCGTTGATAGCCAAATCCTGGTTGTGGCTGTGGCGACTGGTTGGTATGGTCGGTCATAGACCAATGGTCAGTCACAAACCACTAGTCGCCAACCAATCAAAATTTGGCTATCAACTAATCTTCGGCCAGAAACCAAAAGTCCTTTGGTAAAATTATCTTTTTTATTGAAGAATTCACTCTCTTGAGTATCAACTAATACATTTTTTATTGATAATTATTGTTTTTGATTGAATTTAACTGTTGCTGATCAAAAAGAGAAAAAATCCTTCGGTTGAAATGGCAACTGTTAAGAATTGAATTTCTTTAAAAAAAATTTGGATCCTTGGTTGACGATTCAAATCTTCAGTTTCAAATCTATCTTTATTATTTAAAAAATCTCTATTTTTAAGATAAAAGTAGAATGAAAAATATTGAAGAAAAAGCTACGTTGGATCGAAAGTTCAACGTCATTAATTTCAAAAATAGGAGATAGAACGTCGCTTATAAGACAAGAGGTGGTGGGGGAATGAAATTTGATGGTGTAGGGGGAGAAGAGAAAGGACGCAGAAGCGCTGTCATTGATAGTTGTGATTAATGTGCGAGAAAAGCATTGATTACGCGACCAAACGAGCGACAACGTTCTCTGCTTGGTCTTGATTCCTGGATCGCTCAGACTATCAGACTATTGACAGGAGTCAGATATATGCTATTTTCGCGTATCTGTCACTCCTCGAATCCTTATCAGTATTGATGCTGCATTGAGTGCTCGAACCTTTAGTTTTGCGAAAGAGGGGGGGGGGGGCAGACAAAAAGATGCAGTGGGAAACCTAAGTAAGAAGGAGTGAGTGGAAAGAGGAGGGAATAATGTAGAATAAGTGGAGGGGAAAGGAAAGGAAGATGAAATAATGTGGAAAAGGGAAGGAATAATGATGTAAATATCTCGCTTAGTGTGAAAGCGGGGATAGAGGGATTAGAGGGTGATCTGAATTGTGAAGAAAGTAAGGGGAAATATTGTAAGAATAAGAAAGGGAATTACAAGCGACACAAGGGGAATAGAGGATGTAAGAGTAAGTAAGTGAAAGGAAGGAGTAAACATGTAGGATGTGTTAAGGAAAAATTATGGATAGTGAGTGAAAGGTTTCGTGAGTGGAACTAAAGGGACAAAGGAAGTACAAGGAAATGAAGTATTAAAATAGTGAGGTAGCAAGTAGGGGATGCAAGGCGAAGTAGAGAGAGTAAGTGGACACTTTTTAAAATCAGGGAAGGGGAGTACAAGCAAGGGTAAGGAATCCGAAGTAAGGTAGAAAAAGTAATGGAAATGAAGAGTTGTTATGCACAATAAGTGGAGAGTATATAATGTAGAATAAGGAAAGGGTTGTTGTAGCGAGGAAGTTAGAGTAAAAGAAGTACTGAGAAGTGAAGGAAAGTAAGAAACGTAGGAGAAAATGAGAAAGGAAGAGAAAAATTATGTAAAATGAGGAATGGGACGTAGAAGCAAGGGAAGGAGGATCGGGAAAAGTACAGAAAAGTGAGGTGAGGTAGAAAGAGCGAGGGCTGGTGGGGACTGTTAGGGTTCAAGGATTAAAGGACGTACAAGGAAAGAAGGGAGATCAGGAAAAAATAGGGGTATAAGGAATATAAGAGTAAATATTGTCGAATTCAGGGAAGGAGTAATCAAGTGGAGGATTTGTAAAGAGGAAGGGAGGAAGAATAGAAAAAGGAAGGGAAAATAAGTGGAAAAGTCGTGGAAATATGTAGAATAACTGGATAGGTGCTGGAGCGTGGTCGAGGGGATAAAAGGAAGTACTAGGAGATAAGGTATTAAGCTATTAAGAAAGAGAAAGTGAAAGAATTGAGGAGAAATATTATAAAAATAGGGAAGGGGATCAAAAGCGTGGGTAAAGGGATCGGAGTTGGAGAAAGAAAGTAAAGGAAAGGAAGGGGGAAATAATGAAAAATAAGTAAAAGGGTGTGGAAGCAAGGTAGGCTTATAAGAGGAAGTACTAGGAAGGAAGGAAAGTAAGGGTAGATAGATAAAGTAAAGGAAGAAATTGAAGGATTAGGGATGGGGCGTCAAAGCAAGGGTAGGGGGATTAGAGGAAGTGCTGAGAAGTAATCTGGAGTAGGGAAAGTAAAGAGTAGTGGGGAATTTAAAGGAAAATATTGTAAAATCGAGAAAGGGGAATAATAATAATAATAGAAAGGAAGACAAAATAACAAAATATAGGTAAGAGGTGATTAATGTGGAAAGTGGGTAAAGTGGAAGGGAATATTTTGGTATGTTTGATAAGGCTTGAAACAAGGATAGACGGATTAGAGAAAGGGAAGTGAGATGAAGTAGGGAGAGTGTGGGCTGGTGGGAGAATAGAGGTAGTGAAAAACTGGGGAAACTAGGAGGAAATAAAGTGAAATATAAGTAGAGGAGTAGAGATAATAAAAAGACTTTATCAATTACATGATAGGCTAGGAAACCTTTTTTGTTTATTTAAGAATATCCCCCAAGATTTTGACTGAATATTCTAGGGTGAATATTCTCTCTAGCAATCACTCCATGTGAGAAGCTTCACCATCTCATTGAGTACAACAGTTCACATATAAATTCAAATTCTCTTTGGGGAACTTTCAGTAATCCATCAAAAAATGTATACTTTCATCCATTTGCTAATTTTTACGAGAACAATAATCGATTTTATCGCAAATATTTGAGACTTTTAACAGGGTCTCGAAGAATGTCCTTATGTAATTAGCATCATACGTTACTCTCTCGTTCGACCGTTCCAGAAAGTTGTGCCACCGGAGTGTTTGACGAGGAGCAGAGTGAGGAAAGTGGGTGGGTTGAGAAAGGGGGAGGGTTCGACTCGTGTTAATATGATTGATGGTAGATTCTGGCAGGGAATCAGCAGGTGCCTCGAAACTTTGCTGAGTAATTCATTGCGTGTACCTGTGCAAGCTGAAGTCGTAAATGGGAAGGGAAAGGAAAAGAGAAACAATGAAACAAAGAAAAGAGAGGATTGAGAGGATGCGCTAATTAGTTTTTAGAACCAAGGACTTTTAACCATTCTACGAACGATTTTTCTTTCCTTCCTCTCACTGGATGTATCTTCCGTGTCTCTCCGGAAAATAATAGTCTTCATGAACTCCTATCGCAACAATTTCAAGTTCCTTAAAGATATAATTATATCTCTCTTTTATAATTTTTTGTTTCATCAGCTTTCTGTCAATCCTCCTCTTCTATCACCACATCTCCTTTAATGTATATCAATTTTCCTCATTCGTCTCGTCTATCTGTTACCTGGTTACCTCTTCTTCCCCTTTTTTATTCTCCAGGTAGCTATTATTGACCAATCTCCATCTCTTTCTCTCCTATCTTTGTTGTCATTTTGGCAATCCTTCTATCGCCCTATATCATTGAGTATATTTTGATTTCCTTATCCTTTCCATCTATTCACTACCTGTCCACCTCTTATTCTCTACTCCATAGAACTTTTCTTGTCTACTCTATCCGTCTTCTCTCCATATATATTTGGGCAATCCTTCTAGTTTTACCACCTTGTCTCATTGATTTTATCTTGATTGTTCTGTCTTCTACCTTCATAGTACCTGCTTCTGGCAATTCTCCTCTTTTATTACCTTATACCACTCTTCATCTCTCGATTCTTGCTCCCCCCCCCCCCCAACCACCATACTATTTCCAGATATTAATGCAATCCCTCGTCCTTCATCACCTTACACCCTTTATTGTACTTTTTCAGATCTTCTTTCATCTACCCCCTTTTTCCCTAATCCTCTTTGAAAATATTTTGGCAATCCTGCTCCTTTCAACTTCTTGTACCATTATTTGTATCCTCAACCCCACATTCTCTCTTATTCATTTATGACATGCTTACCTCTCATTCTTCTTTTCGAGTCTTCATTTAACTATTATTGTCCATCCTTTTCCCTCCTCATCCTCTTCATATATATTTTGCCAATAATCCGTCTCTCTTCATGACCTCAAACCATTTGTTGTATCTTGATCCCGATATCATCTTCAATCTATTCATTAGCTGATTACCCTTTCCTCTCTTTTCTCAGTCTCCGTGTACTTGATTATAATATTTAAAGTAGGTATGGAATTCCGATAAAATCTTTCTCGCATGACATTTGGTTGCAGTTACATATTCGGAGTCGTTAGGTAGTATTATCTATCGGAAAGGATTTTATGGTTTGTATACTACTTTATGAGTTTCTGTTATGCTCCTTACGACTATAAATCACGACTCACCATTCTCTTCCTTCCTTTGCAGAGTAGAACCGTGGATATTACTCCCGTCCCTTTACCTCTCCGCCGTCCTTTTATATCCCTAATACAATCTGTGTACAACGCTTATTTCTTCACTATCTCATGATCCACCCATCCTTCCAAATATTTTGACTATCTTCTGAACACCTTATGCTATTTACTATATCTTTATTCCTTTTCCCTCGTATCGCATAACGCATTATATTTCTCCTTATTCCTCCTGTTTCTCTCTTCGACACATTTTCATCTTCTTCACTTACTTGGAATATTTGTTTATACTATCTCCCTGCAACGGGTTCGAGAGTCTCTGCATAACCTTTTCTTTATTCCTTGGCACACCTCACCACTAACTCAGGGGTAAGAGGGACCTACAGTTCAAGTTGGGTTCCGAACTACCAAGAGCACAACTTCTTCATACTCAGAGAACTTGAAGAACTCTATAGGTACCTCAGCCCTTTCTTACTTTTTAATTATCCTTACATTCCTTATCGTACCTATTTTTTTCTCCTTCCTTTTCTAATTTCTTCCCAAACAGTTTTTCTCTTTCCCCTACCATGATCCCTATGCCTTCGGATAAATCACACTCTTTTCTCTTTCTCATTATCCCTTCCATGTTATCCGTCTATCATTTTCTTCTACTTCTAGCCTTCTAATCTTTTCCCTTACATTATCTTTTTAACATCATATGATTATATTCACACCTCTTCCAATTTTTTCCAGCTCTCCCAACTTTTGTGTTTCCCCTCCATATCTCCACTGACGTATACTCCTGCTTAACTCTACCTCTCCCCTCCTAACCATAACCCCCCTAACCATATATACCTTGCTATTAATCGTTCCTTCTGTTCCCATAAACAATTTTTATCTTTCTTCTTTGACATCAGATCTCCCCTTTTCCCATCACCATTCCTCCTATAGCATTTAATTGTTTTCTTTTATTCCGTCAATCAATTCAGCATGTACTCATTTTTTCTTCTCCTCTTTACAAAGAAAAACTGACAAATCGAGTTCAAAATGGAATCAGGACTATCTCAAGAGATCGTCGAAATTGAGACTACACCATGCAGAATGTATCAGACTCTAAATTCCAATGGAGCTCGTAACGCGCTCCAAATCACTGACTGAGATGAAGTTAAATTCGAGTTTGAAGCTCACAAGTAACACTTTTTAGCAACATGCAAACTGTTTTATCGAAGGATTCACGAATCTTTTTGAAGTGCAACAAAAGTTTTCAAGATAGAATTATTGTTGAGTTCACGATACCCAAATGGAATAGTTCAATTTTCAGTTTGAAAAATCAATTATTAACGAAGAAAAAGACCTTGAAAGCAATCCTGTCAATCCAGGCTTGGCTTCTTATTGGAGCGGAATACACAATTCTAAAGATTCGAAGTGAGTTTTTCTCATGGTTGCCCTTGTGTTCGGCTTCATAAGATCCTTGCAATATTCAAGTCGAATGATAGATTGTTATAAACGAAAAAAAAAAATTGAATGAACTTTACACCAAGTATAGATGGATTTTGTAATAGAATCAATTCTCAACTGGAGAATTCCAATTCTCAGTTTGAAAAATCAATAATTACCAGAGAAAAATACCACGGAGGCAATCCTGGCAATCCAGGCTTGGTTTCTTATTGGAGCGGAATACTCATTTCTAAGGATTCAAAGTGAGTCCTTTTCATTGTAACCCTCATTGTGGGCTTTGTGACCTCCTCGCAATATTCAATTCGAATAATGGATTGTTAAAAACAAAAAAAAAATTTTTTTTAAATTAATTCTCAGAGAAAGAGACCACGAAGGCAATCCAGGCGATCCAGCGTGGTTCCTCATTGGAGCGGAATACTTTTCTCTAAGGATTCAAAGTGAGTTTTTTCCATGGTTGCCCTCGTGAAGAATAGTTGGATTTTTCTTCAAAAAGACGTATTTTCAAAGAATGTAAATCATCTACTGAATAGTCCGATTTCCACTTTTCTTTATTTATAATCAACCAAAAAAAGACCATGTTGGCAATCCAGGCAATCCAGTTCCACTTCGAGACACTTACTCCGAAAGTTCTAGAATGCGCATTTCCTAATGAATGGAATTTTCAGCAGAACTGAAATGTTCAATTCAAATTGAAAAAGACGAATTCCTTACAAAATAGTTGAACTTCTAACCTTAAAAGTAATTTTATTTCGAGGAAGTTCATTTTCTCCCAAACCGTTAGATTCTATAAACAAATATTTTCATTCTGTTCCGAAAAAAAATTTATTTTCTACAGACTTATTCAATTTTGAGTCGAAAAAGATAAATTTGCTACAAAATAGTTCAATTTTGTTACATATATCTTAATTTGCAACAGGAAAATTGATTCACATTCAAATAAATTTGTTCGCTTGGAAACTCATGCATTTGGTGGAAGATCCAACTACTTCGTTTAAAATCCTCCTATTTCGATAAAAAAATTTTCCGCCTGGTGAAAATCCAATTATTTTTTTAGCAATTCGTATTTCTTTAAAATCCAGCAGAGCTTGAGAAAAAATTTTTTTTATTTATCTATCAATTTTTTGGTTGAAAATTAATCTTCTTGAATTCAAAATTGATTTTGCACTTAGAAATTTAACTACCTAGTTGCAAGTTGAAATGTTGTGTTGAAAACGCGTCTATAACTACGATTAGAAAAAAAAAACTATTTCATTGATCAGTTTATTTTTTGGTCAATAAATGATTAGTTTTTTAGTTAAAAACTGAAAATCAAATTTCTGTTCGAAAAATTCAGATTTTCACTTGCACTTTGAGGTACGCTTCATTGAAAGTTAGACTCTTGTGTTGGAAATTCTTCACTTTGGTTAGAATATTTATTGACAGTTTTTTTTTTAATAATATCTCATTTTTTTTCTGAAAATTAAGCCATCCTGGAAGAAGATAATAAATTTCAGTTGAAATTTTACCTTTGTGATCGAAAACCCAACTATTTTTACATAAAAGTTGATCCCTCAAATTGAAAATTTAGATCTTCTAATGAACTCAACCCCATGCTATACTCGCCGGATTTCCAATGTACCGGAATTTTTTCTTGCACAATTTACGTCCTCACTAATTGAATTACCAAGTTGAGAATCATAAAAAATGGTTCAGAGGCACCAGGGAACGTTTCTGTCGTTCCTACTTTCCGAAATTACAAAAAAAAAAAAAATTATTTTAAAAATTTTTTGGCGAAGTTTGTTCTAATTCTTAGAAGTCTAGGTCTATACAAACGTTTCTTAGTGCCTCTTATATAATTTCATAGATTTTCAACTTAAAAATTTCATTTTTTGTAGACTCAAGTTGTTGCGAAAATTGTTGGCAAGGTAGGAATCGGGTAACTATAACATAAGCTCCAAAGACAGTTCAAGGAAAGTTCCCTCAAGAACTTGCCGGAGGAAAAAGCTGCAATTTCCCCAATTTTCTCGATTCGATCAACCCCAGAAACGAAACAAGAATATAAGTTCCTCAGAGTGATAAAAAGTTGGACGAAAAGTTTAAATAATCCAATCGTTACCGTTCACATCAGAAAGCCTGTGGAAGGAAAACCTCCCATCGTTGTTTCCTGATAGAAGGAACTAAGTTCTTCTATTACTGCGAGGAAAACCAAATCTCCGATTCGATTCCATTAAACCTGTTCGAGAAGAGGAAAATAACTAGAGAATCCTTTTTAGCTAAAACGGAGAAAAGCGATTACGACTTTGTCTTTCAGAGTTCCTTTCAAACGTTTTCTGATCTATATTAAACTCTTTGGTTCCCATTTTGCATAGTACTCTTTGCGATATCGGGAATAGAACTCTTTAAAATTGAAAGTTTTAAAGTCTTGGGTGTCGAAATCAACCCATTCAGCTTTGCTTTGTACATCGGCCACGTGAGGAGCTCATGTTGAGGGTTTGAAGGAAAACCTCACGAGGGGTCCTTAGGTTCTCTAGTAGGTACAATATTAGGAGACCTACATCGAACGTTCTTAAAACAATCTTTGGTCAATAGAAGTCTCCTTTACGTTTGAAAATATACTTGGTTCAACCGAATAACAATGCAAAAACCGACATTGGCTTATCCATCAATAGACGTCTTTGGAACGTTCAAAAAATCTCAAGTACGGACAAATAACGTTCAAGAACACTGATTGGGCGTACTAATCAATAGACGTCTTTTGGACGTTCGAGGAACGTACCAAGTACAACCAAATAACGTTGCAAAAACATTACTTGGCTTCTCCATCAATAGACGTCTTTGGAACGTTAAAAATGTCCCAAGCACGGCCAAATAACGTTCAGAAAATTTTTGTGCACATACTTATCAATAGACGTCTGAAGAACATTCCAAAAACGTCCCAAGTGCGGCCAAATATCGTTTCAGAAACGTTTCTTGGGCGCACTTATTAATGGACGTCCTAAGAACTTTCGAAAAACATTTCCAGTACGGCTGAATAACGTTTCGAGAACATTTCTTGAACATACTTGTTAGTAAATGCTTTCCTAACGTCGAAAAACTTGCAAGATACGAACAAATGATGTTCCGAAAACATTTCTTGGGCGTACTTATCAATGGGCGTCCTTAGAACTTTCGAAAAACGTTCTTAGTCCGGTCAAATGACGTTCCACAAGCATTTTCAGAGCATGCTCGACAGTAGATGCCTTCCTTACGTTCAAAAAAGCCCTGGACACGGTCAAATAACGTTTCAAAAACGTTTCTTGGGCGTACTTATCAATGGGTGTCCTAAAAACTTTCGAAAAACGTTTTAAGTACGGCCAAATGACGTTCCAAAATATTTTTTGAGCACACTTGTCAGTAACTTTGTAAAGTTAAAAAAACGTCCTGAGTACGGTCAAATAATGTTTCCGAAACGTTTCTTGAGCGTACTTATCAATGGACTTCATAAGAACCTTCGAAAAACGTTCTAAGTACGGCCAAATGACGTTTCAAAATATTTCTTGAACATACTTGTCAGTAAATGCTTTCCTAACGTTGTAAAAACTTTCTGGGTACGAACAAATGATGTTCCGGAAATATTTCTCGGGCGTACCTATCAATGGACGTATCTAGAACTTTCGAAAAACGTTCTGAGTTCGGCCAAATGACGATCCGTGAACTTTTCTTGAGCATGCTCGTCAGTAGAAATCTTCCCAACGTTAAAAAAACTCCTGGGTACGGCAAAATAACGTTTCAAAAACGTTTCTCGGTCGTACTTATCAATGGACGTCCTATGAACTTTCGAAAAACGTTCTAAGTACGGCCAAATGACGTTCTAAAATATTTCTTGAGCACATTTGTCAGTATATGCCTTTCTAACGGTAAAGAAACGTCCTGGGTACGGCCAAATAACGTTTCAAGAACATATTTCGGTCGTACTTCTTAAAGGACGTCCTTAGAACTTTCGATAAACGTCCTAAGTACGGCCAAATGACGTTTCAAAATATTTCTTGAACATACTTGTCAGTAAATGCTTTCCTAACGTTGAAAGAGAGTCCTGGGTATGGCCAAATACACGGACGGCCTTTATAACGTTTTAAGAAGTATTATTATTATTATTATTATTATTATTATTATTATTATTATTATTATTATTATTATTATACCATTAAGCCAAATCCCTTGCGGGGTAAGTACCGCAAAATCAAAAAAAAAAAGGTCAAAGGTGTTTATTGTTATAAATTCCATATCGAATCATGAACAATATTCAACGAACATAAAAGGTTTTTCTTCCGTATCCTGGGCATTTTAATCTCACTCATCATTTGACAAGCACGAGCCAATCGCGCATGCCTCTCCTCTGGCACCTTCGATGATGGGATTCTCGCTAACAGAGTTCTTGCTAGCGGCAAAGGCGGATTAATCCGGCGCTCGTCCCTACTTACCTACACATGAGAAACACTCTCCTTTCGGATATTAATACAGCGCGTCTTGGGACCGGGACTCAATCCCGCCGAAGTCTCTGATCTGTTGATACTTGTGCCACCAAGCAAACTCTTTCCCCCCTCTAATAGGGAGACAACAAACCGGAGAAACAATCAATCCATTTCAGGACCACGAATCATTTAAACGTGACATTCTGATTTTTTACCACTATATGTTCACCTTAATAAATATATCCTTGTCCCTGATTGAATAAAACTCTAACTCATATTTGTTCCAACTACCTTTGAGTCATTCTCAGCCTACAGACTGACCCCAAGTTGAATTCACAGTTGAAATGAATAATTTTCGAATGAAAAAAGAATATTGCATTCGAAGACCAAAATTTTGTTTTCCTCCTGAAAGTGCTCTTTTAATCTCATTTAGTCGAAACTTTCTAGTTGGATCATTTTAGTGCCTTGAGTTCTGATTGATTAACAAATCTGGACTTTGGAATTCGGAATTCCATTCGAAATATAAAAATTTCTAATTTGAAACTCCATGTACCACAATCTGGCTGAACGGAAAGTTCAAGAAAAAAAAGCACTGAGAACTAATGGAAGAAACTGATTTCTGGGAAGTTAAAAGCCATGGATTAAGAAGCCTGTACTTTTTCTTCTGGCTTGAGCACTTTTCCGTGGTTTCCTTCTTCTACCGTTCCAGATTATCTTTTTATTCCTTTTTTTTTAAACCTCATTGAATGTGAATTGAAGAATTATCAGAAAATTCCATTATTTACAAAAAGCGTGTTTTTTTAATTTTGTTTCGATTTCCTATTAATAGGAGCAAAACTTCCAGAAAAAGTTGATAGTTTAATTTCAACAAACGACAGTAAATTTTCAACTAAAAAAATACATATTCAAGTGGGTCGTTAAACTTTTAACCAAGTAAGCAGCTGAACTTTTGATTAAAAAATGTTTGCATCAGAAATCAACAAAGGGCATCCCGTGCTCTACTGTTCTCGGCCCATCACTGAAGTTGAGCAGCGTTGGGCGCGGTTAGTTCTTGGATTGGTAATTGGTCGGGAAATAATTTTACATTTTTCTCCTCAGTTGAACTATTTATACAGTCTTTCTCCATTTCTTATTCGAAAAACTAATTTCTGACAGGATCAAAAACGCTTATTTTTAAAACTTTCTTTTTCCATTTCCAAAGACAATTTTTCATCCTGGAAGATATTTCTTTGATACTATTTTCAGTTCCTTAGAGCACTTTGAAGCCCATAGAAATAATTTATCCATATTCTGAGAGAGAAATTCATTAATTTCCTTGGGGTTAATTTCTATTTGAAAATTAGATTTTCAAATAAATGTCAACTTCTATTCTACCTTCTCCGCCGCGTTTACTCCTTCGAGTACTTTATTGGTGTTTCATACTTTCCAGTGTGATTATGCGCTCGTTAAAGTGATGTACTTTGAATTTATGTGGAAAGTTCTTGGGTGTTATGAGGCGCTGAAACATCGTCCTCGCAAAATTGGTCGAAGAACAACGTGTAATTGTTTTATGGTAATGAATAATAAATTTTGTAAAAATTGCCTCGTAAAATCCTAACGCCTGCGTGCCAAATCAGGATTTCCGAGCAACGGAGTGCAATCTTCAAAGAAAGGAGCCGTACTCTATAGCATTGGCAATGGGGTGGCAATGAGGAACCTTAATTCTTTTTTAGTCCGAGCCTTTTCTTCGAATTTTCACCCCTTGTGAATAATTGATTGCGTACAATTGTTTTTGTTCAATTATTAACCAAAAAAGTGATGTAGTTTAATTTTTTTTCTTTTTTCGAATAGCGAATTTTGAACTATCCCTCTAAACCAATTTTTATCCAATGATTTGAATCCCCTTCCAGCTAGATAAATTTTCAATGGAGAAGAATTCTGATTCCGGAAAAAACTGATGGATGCAACCAAAATGACGAATTTCAATAGAGGTGTCCGTACTCTATAGCATGGGCAATGGGGTGACAAAAAAATCAGAATATTGTGGCAGCTGAATTCCTGACCAACAAGATAAATTTATAATCAAAAAGATAAACTTTCTACTGGAAAAAGCACATTTCTAACAAAATTCATGAATTTATTCCGAATAAAAAGTTGTCGAATGCAACCAAAAAGTTGAATTTTCCAAAGTAGCCGTACAATATAGCATGGGCAATGGGCTGATAAATAAAAATTTTAATATTTTTATTTAATTTAGGCAACCTTTCTTAAAATGTCTACTTCTAGCAAAGAAATTACAACGTATTCATTGTTTCTTTTAATAGAAAAATTCTGAGCTCTACCTTCAAACTTCTTAAATTATATTTGAAGTAACAAGATGCAATTCAAAAATATTTAAGTTTAAGAAATTGTCCGTGCTCTATAGCATGGCCTGTAGGGTAACAGTGAAAAACGAAGATTTTACGTTCCAACTAGAAGCCCCTCTTCGAATGTTTACTAATATCGAAAAACCAACACTCATATTTTGTTTATTGGAATGGAATATTCTTGAAAATCCCTTGAGTCATTTTCAAATATATTTTTCACTATCTGCATTTTGATAAATACCGATACAAATTTCCCAAACAACGAGGTGCGATCCTTAAATAAGGTGACCATGCAGTATAGCATGGCCGATCGGGAAGAAAATTTTTGTTGTCTTACAAAGGTTTGAAAAGTTTTTTTAAGATTCCTGGAAAATTGGAATAGATTTCAATAATTGAAGGGAATTCCATTTTTTTCAAACAATTCAAGGGTTTTTAAAAAGATATCCAGAAATTCCCGGAAGCTTAATAAATTTCAAGATATTTCAGAAAAATTTGACGGATTCCAAATATTTCCAGGCACCTCAAAATATCCGTAAAAATTTCCAAAAGTCAACGATTTTGAGTGATCAGTGATAAATTATTTTTTGAGATGGCCACTAAGGTGATAATGAAGAACCTTCTCTTCCTAATGAAATTGTTACAACTTGATCAAAAAAAAATCTGCCCGCTTCGCGGGCACATTCTCATCGTGTTTACGGACGTACGGCCGGACGGCCGGACGGACGGCCATACAGACCAACAGACAGACACCATCGCCAAAACTTGATTTTCGGCTTCAGGGGGTCTCGAAACGTGGAGATCCGT
>WSXT02168111.1:0-23509 GCA_011762715.2 Neuroterus valhalla | reverse complement strand
TTTAGCTGACTCAAGTTTGATAATCAAATTGATGATAGCCCAAACAACCAGAAAGAATTATTTTCTCAATTTTTTCAAAAAAAAATGTATTTATCACGCTTTACTCGATTTATCCTCATTTATCTGACTTGGGACAGGGAATCTCAGAAAATAATTATAGTTTGTATTCTGGGGCAGGGAGTTTCAGTAAAGAAATAAAATTTCAATTGGAACATAATAATAACAAATAATAATTCTATTTGAATAATCTTTATTCGAATTGAGGAGAGGGCATTGAGAAAATCGCTCTTTCAATTGAAAATTCGTCAGAATTTGAAAGTCCCCTCTCCCTAATTTAAAATGAAGAAAGTACTCCAAGCAGTTTCAGAGTAGGAGTATTTCGAATGAAAAATATTTCTAAATTATAATAGAAAACTTTTTTACATTGTTCATTACGAATTCATCTTTTTTAGTTAAAAAATCAACGAATTGGTTGAACGTTAAACTCTTTTGTTAGAAATTAAACTTTTTTGTTGAACAAGCATTAGTTTAACTTCAAATTCACCTCTGATTGAAAATGTAACTACTATGTTAAAAATCATTTCATAGTGAATTGATGAAGATTCAAGTGTATAGTTGAATATTGATTTTTGGAATAAGGAATAAAACTATTACTTTCAGAATTTCTTCCCTTCTTTGAAAATTCGCCTCTTTTGTAGAAATCTAATCTATATGGTTGAAAATTAATTTTTCTAACTGGAAACTGATCTCTCTAGTTCAAAATTCAACTATTTCGATGAAAATTTGTCTTTATGGATTGAAAATTCGTTGACAATTAACATATTTTGCTAAAAAAAGAGATTTTTTGTTATTAAATTATATTTTTCTTTGAAGTTTCTTTCTTGTTCAAAATATCTTTTTTACGGTCAACAGTTCAAGTTAAAAATTTGAATATTTTTCATATAAGTCGAAAATTCGTCTACTTGAATACTCTTATGTTTGATTCAAAATTGGTTTATAAGCCAAAAATGTTACTCTTGTATTTTTGGTTAAAAATTAATTGACTCTTTAGTTTAAAATTCAACCACTCAGTCAAAAAATTGTATTTTTTAGTTGAAAATTAAGTTTCGGTCAAAATTTCAACTATTCTAGTGGAGGTTTCTTCATTTCAGGTAGGGACTCGTCTTTCTGGTTCAAAATTCAACTACTATAGTTGAAAATTTACAATTTTATTTGAAGTTTCATCACTTTACTCAAAAATCGATTTGATTGAAAGTAAGTTTTTTTTTAGCCATTTTTTTTGTTATAAGTAATTTCTTTCAACTAAAAATTTAACATATTCCAATTGTAAATTTCATAGTTGTAGTTAAAAATTCATTTTTTTCAGAATTTAACTCGATTAGTTGATGATTCTGTGTTTTAGTTAAGAACTCTTATGTTTGGTATAAAACTTGGGTTTTCAAACTAAAAATGTTATTGTTTCATTTTCGGTTGGAAACAAGTATTTTTTCATTTCCATGAAAATTGCAGTGCTTTAGTTAAATATTCATCATTTTAGTTAAAAATTCATCTTCTTGGTTTGCAATTAGAACAGCTCTAGTTGAAGATTCATAATGTTGTTTGAAAATTCATCAGTTTGGTTTGAGAATGAACTATTTTGTTAGATATCCATTTTTTCTATCGCAAATTGATTTTTTCAATTGTAAGTTTAAGTGTTCCAACTTTTGTAGAAAAATGATGTTTTTTCGTGGAAAATTTCAGTATATTTTCAAAATTGATTTATTTTGCAATTCTTGATATGTTTTATTAAATGATGTTATATGTTACATTTGGTTGGCCGGGAAAGTTGAAAAACTCGAATTTGAATGGAAGAACCGGGAATTCTTAATCGTCCGCCAAATCGCCACCCTGACCAATTACATACTTCTTGAAATTTCAAATGAAACAATTCATTCATATATTATTTTTTTATTAAAAGGAAAAAACATAAAATTATTTTCTTATTAACTAGTCACTAACTTTTTATTAATAATATGTTAACTTACATCATACTTGCGTTGCCGCGATCGACTGGTTGGCCATCCCTGCTCTACAATGATTTCACAAGACTTCTCACGCGCTATTGTGCGTTAGCTTCCGGTATTCGACGAAGATTTCTGAGTGCGACACCCCTCGGTTCTAGTCTAGTTGTTCTACTGTGAATCAAGAACTGTGCATGTTGTGTTTGAGTGAGGGATGTTAAGGGGAAGGGCCATGGAACAGATTTTCGAATAATCTAGAAGTCACGTTTTGATCATGGAAATAGGACACTATTTCTACATCACCGCTCCGATGCAGGTCGCTGATCAATCCTCTTCTGAAAGGATAAGTGGCGCTACCATGCAGCACAGAAAATTCAAGCACAGGATTATGTATCGGAAATCGGAATTCATTCGTTAGATTGTTACCCGTGGTAATAAATCCTTAATTGTCGATTTTTTTTTAACCATCATTCATAGCAGTAAATAAACTTCCTAGGTACACAAGATCATCAAATTGTCAAAGCCTCTCTTCATTCGAGGCAATGTTGCATACTGTATTTTCATTACTTTCCTGAAATGGTATTATGTCTGCTAATTATTCTCTGTTGATTGTCGAATGATTCTATCAAACGATATCATCTGCAGGCGCAAGTCTTATACTATGGTTAGTAACGAATAATACTTGCTTCCATATCACAATCAATCGCTCTTTTCATCCCCCCATAACCTTTCTGGAATATTTACACATTACACAAATTAAGTCCTTTAGCTTTGTTATTCGTATCACATTAATGATCATTATTTTGGTAACTATTCATGAAACTTTGTAGGCTGATTGCTCTATAATTTGTACACTTACCTTCACAACATTTCCCTTTATAGAGAACAACAATACTTGACTTTCTTCAGACATTTAGAACTTCACTGTTCACAGCGTACATATCCGTGAATATGTTTTTTCCCAATTTTTTAACCTACATGAAACAACATCGAAAGATATTGTCAATAAGGTTCATCAAAAGGCCAATAGAGGCCTAGCATGTTCCGCTTTGTACGAGTTAAATTCCTTGGATGTTCAAGTCTCCAATAGATATATTTCAGGGAAACAGGCTTGAAATACATCTATGTTATACTTAGATATTCAACATGTGAAATGATTAATAGAAATTATACTTATTCTTCAGGAAAGGCTTAGACGTGAGGACGTTCTGCGTCGCGATCTCTTATATTAACAGAAACCAACCGAAAAAATCTATATAGTTGTTTTCTCAACACGAAATATGTTATCTCTGAGTATCAAGACGTCAGGCCTGGACATACATCCTCCTTTATGTGAGAAATTCCAAGCCCATGGATATAAAATCAACCGGTTCAAACCCTTCCTAATGCAAAAAATCGTAATTGAAGCATTTGAGAAATTTCGAGAAAGGTAGTTGCGGCCATGAATTAATGTTTTTTGGCATTACGTTGTCATTGAAAAAAACGCATCCTAGAATATCTGATTTTACCTTTTCACTCGGTCCTATGTTGTAATCAACAAGTCTACTGTTTATAAATTTTCGTCAGTTCAGTGATATCATTGGTTGATGCGGAATGACTCTAGAACAGCTTTTTCAGAAGTAGCATTATATACTCTGAGTTTTACGGAAATAGATTTGCAAAATGGATTCTTTCTACTTGAAAGAACATTCTTCTGAAGGTATCGCGGGAATTTCTGGGACTACAGACTGAGCAGTTTACTTAACCAGTTATTCCACGGATCTTTTTTCTATACATGTACTTTAACGCGATTAGGAGTAGACATTTTTTTTCAAACTCAATTAATCATCATGACTGAATAAATTTCTCCATATAGGGTGCATTGAATACAAGTTATCATATCACCTCTCATGAAACATACACTTTTGATCAATGAAATACTTACTGACACGCCATCCCAGAGTGCAATTGTACTCCTTATCGATTCTCTGTCTGCATGGATGGAACAGAATTATCTAAGCCAGAGAATTACTAAAAAAGTATCCCTCTCAGCAAGGAATTGATTGGAGGGCTCATTAATAATTGTCTTTGACACTCTATACAATATATTTCTTCTTAAGATAGAAAATTATACATCCTAATATACACTCAATAAGATGTTCATGCAAAAGTATTTTGATGCAAGGATCGCAATAATGTAATGCTACACAGCGTTACCTCCTGATTTATTATTATTATCCATTTGTATTAAAATCAAAAGGTATGTAACGGTGGTCCCTAAAAACTGAATAATTAATTTGTAATATATTTTCGTCTACCCATATCGACGCCTCCTAATCATATTATCCCTTCTCGGAGCAGCATAAATATATGCACGTATCTTCTAACGCTTCATTCACAGTCACGTTTGTTGGCGCGTTAAAAACAGAGTGTCATATTTCTGACACGCAAGATGAGAGATGCGTATGTCGTTACCTCAGAATCATGCTCACGTATACGATATACGATTTACGTATACGATACGTGAGTATGGTTCTCTGTTTTTAACGCGCCAACATACGTGACTGTAAATGTAGCGTTAGAAGATACGTGCATATGTTTATGCTGCTCTGAGAAGTAACAGTATAATTAGGAGGCGTCGATGTATATGATGATTGAAGAGATACCATGGATATAGGAGAGTTAACGAATCCAAACGTACCCTGAAAATGAAGTGGACTCCCAGTGTAGTAAATCCACACGCCGTAAAATCTAAGGGTCGCAGAATAATTTGCTGATGAAATCGATCAATCTAGCATATTAGAAAAAAATTTATAAACGATATTAAACCTATGAATAAAAGACACCTTCGAAAATGTAATCACCTCTTTTACAATTTTGTGATTTTCGTTCAATAGTTTCATATCTAGGAGAATCTCTGTAGTTTCTGTTGCCTAGAATTGAAGCACATTTTATCAAAAATTTTTTGAGTATTCCTTCTAAGTATGCACATAGACTCTTACCTGATAACTCGTTAATGAGCAAGCGATGTTAATGTGCAGAACTTTAGATAATAAAAATGCAGAATATGCCAGTATGATCAATGAAAAATTTAATTTCAATTTAGTTAGAGGACCACGATATGTTAATACATTGAAGGCATATGATGTGAGACTCATGAAATCCACTATCATATTAAAAGTTAGATGTGCACCATAAATTTGGTTTATTTCTTGTGCTAGTTTACAAAGCTCTAGATGGATTTGTCTGAAAATACGTTGAACATTCACGAAATTTCAATATTTAAATATTATTATTCGAATAATTTATATAATAATAAAATTAATCACTCACTTTAATAGCTCTATCACATTTTTTCTCCTGTCCAAATCTGTAGAATCAACATTGGTGAGATGGAAATCCTTAATGATTGAGGAAAATTCATGCTTGGCGAAAAAATATGATTTTGGATATTGACAATAGCCTTTTCGTAAAAGATGATTGATATTCCTAAATCTCGTTTCGAAACAGCTGCAATTTCCAATCCAAAATCAATTATCATTACCACAGCTGCAATTTCTTCTCGTTCTATCACACTCTCGTATAGTATAACAATATTATTTGCAGAGTTTTTGTGATACGTACTGGAGACTTATTCCGAATGTAACATCCAACGTAGCACATGTGAAAAGTGGCCCAATAGCGAAACAGATGCACATGACAGCTTCCATAAAACTAGATCCATATGTCGCACGAGAATTCGCATTCAAAATGAGTAACAATGTCATGAATATGGTAACAATTATTACTCTTGACAGGATACTTTCAAAATTCTTATGATAATTCTTATCGATTCCCAAAAACTTGAAGGACTCGTCGATGTGTTCCAAGTTTTGAGTGATGAGCTGCATTCTCTTGAAAAGGAAAACAGCTGTTAACGTGATATTTCGGGAATTGAAATGCCTTCTCTAGAGCTCACCTTCCGATAATACCAACCAATGATTACCGACGACGAAGCAGTAAATGTAACTGAATACCTCAACAATGTGTTCTGTTTCGTGGCTATGTTGTGATCTTTTATGAAAGTGCAAAGTTCCTTCTCATAAAAGAAAGTAGCCACCCAGAAAGAAGATGAGTATATCAGTATAAGGGTGAAAAATAGTTTATTTCTTGAATTTCCGACTGGATAATCAACAAGTCCTAATCCTGTAAGCCAGTTGAGTACGAAAATTGGATACATTGATTCCCTGATGTTTTCGGGATGCCACTTCATGGTTGAACCTTTTTTCAAGTATTTGTTATTTCACACAACAACGCCGTTCTTTGAAAGTACTTTAATTTTGTATTATTTTAGGTTGCACGAGAACGGAATAAAAGAGAATGAGACTGCACCTTTTACAAATTTTACACCTAAACCTTCTTATTCTCAAGAGAGGAATGTTATTTCGACAGTTCTTCTTTCATTCTTATTCACTATCAACATTGTTGCACATCATTATCTGCCGTTATTCAATCAGGTATAGGAGGAACTATAACAATAGTAATATGTTTTTTTTTAAAGCGTAAAGCGGGGCGGAGTAAGAGACCAAAAATCTCGCATTTCCCAAATTATATTAGAGTGCGATATTAATGATTTTGACTGAGGTTGGAAATTGGTAACCGATTCCATAGTTTACGTTATTATTATTATTATTATTATTATTTTTATTATTATACCAATAAGCCAAATCCCTTCCGGAGTGAGCGTTACTCGTCTTGTTCATGCCCCGTTGTACTACTGGAGAATAAGAAAAAAATACACACTCTTACTGTGCAACATCGCTCCGACACGGGTCGCTTCCTGATCTCTCTAGCAAACACCCCGTACGAAGAGTTTCGCGAAGCCATTAAAATAATCCACTTAGCGATATGCTCACATAGGCCAATTAGTATCCAGAATCGTTCATTTTAGGCTTCACCCTTTTTCCTATATACAATCGTTCTCCGAACATCCCTATCCTGGCATACATCTCTTGCTTCTTCCACATCCATGCATCTTTTCATACAAGCTCTTGTGTTTCTATGTCTCCTTATACTTCTCCTCATTAGAGTCTCATTCGCACATTCAATCCATCCCTTCTTTGGTCTGCCTCTGGGTACGCTACGATTCACCCTGCCTAGATACAGTTGCTCTGTTAATCGTTCTTCATCCATGCTCTCAACGTGACCGAACCATCTCAGCAAATTTCTTTCACTATTGTCAACCAGCGTTTCTTCTACACCACAATCTTTGAGAACCCACTCATTACTCACTTTGTCTATTAGCGTTTTACCGCATATATTACGCAGAAATTGCATCCCGATCGCGTTGACTCTTCTCTTGTCCTCTTTTTGATATGGCCAGGTCTCACTACCGTACAGGGCAGTTGGTGCTAGCACTGAATTATACATCGCAAGTTTAGCTTTATTTGTTACATTTTCACTTTAAGTAATACCCCGTACACTGCCAATAATCTTTTTACCCTCATTTACACGCCTGGGAAATCTTTGCATCTATCTTCCGGTCAGAAGTAAATAAACTCCCAAGATACACGAAATTATCACCTTGTTCTATCTTCTCTCCATTTAGGGTAATATTGCAATTTGTTTTCGCATCCTCGCTTTCGAACACATAATATTTGTTTTATTCAAGTTATTGTTGAGACCTATGCTCTTCATGCTGTTATCTTGTCTGCTCAAGATCCTCTGCAAATCCTTGGCTGATTCTGCGGTAACGATCTTGTCATCTACATGTGCAAGGCCATAAACTTTCACTGTCCCGAAATCAACACCTCCTCCCTTAAAGAGATCCATTCTCAGACATTTTTCCATGTATATATTAAAGATCCAAGAGGACATAACGCATCCTTGCCTAACGCCTTGCATGATATCAAACCAATCGCTCAGTCGTCCATTTACTCTCACACTTGCTTTGCTACCATTGTACATTGCTTGTATTGCTTTCAGAAGCCACCCAGTCACTCCATATTCTTTTAGGACCTCCCAAAGTTTAGCTCTATTTACCTTGTCGATAAATATCTGATCCGAAGATGTTCTCCCTGGCATAAATTCACATTGAACTTCCCAGATCCTTTCCTCTGTTATTGCCATGACTTTGTTAATAAGTATTTTGGTAAATCTTTTCCCCACAGTCACTCGGAACTTCGCTATTCACAGCACACATATTTATAAATTCACACAGCCACATAAACAAGTCCCTGCCACCGAACTTAAGTATTTCAGGGGTGATTCCATCCACACTGGCAGCCTCACCATTCTTAAGTTTTTTAGTTACGGAAATAATGTCGTCGATATCGATTCTGCTTCCACCACCTACATCGAAATTGTCGAACGTATTCGTGTCAGTGTTACTGTTGTCATACTTCATGGGTTCACCTTCATAAAGCTTCCTGAAAAAATCCCGCATACAGTTTTTCACTTTGTCCAAATCCCATACCATTTCGCCGTCAGCATTCTCGATTCCGACTACGTCAGTGCTAGTATTTCCTTTTCTACTCTTCTTAACCCATTTCCAGAATAGTTTTTTATTTCCTTCAAAATCATTTTGCATTTCGTATCTTTTTCGGTTTTGATTTTATCCTTGCTCTCTTTGACTAGTAAATTTTTTCTTTGCTTTCCTCTTTTTATCTCTATAATCATTTATGATCCTGGTCCTTTTCCTGTCGCTAAGACTTCTAATATTCAACATTCTCGAGTCAGCCTCTTTTTTCTCGTTGACGGCAACGCGTATTCTATCATTCCACCACGCATCACCAGACTTTCTACCTACAGTCACAGTACTACACACTTCCGAAGCACTCTCAAAGATTCCATTCCGCAGTATTATCCCCCTCTACATTTCTGTTGACTAATTCTGTCTTTCAATCATCTTTGTGATGCCCTAAATATTTATCCAGCTTTTCACGATATACTTTTTGTGTTCCTGGTTTCCGCAAATTATCTATTTTGACCTGCGTCTGCTTTGATTTTTTAATTATTTTTCTTCTCCTACATCCTTGACCTAGGTTAATTTTTGAAACTATAAGATAGTGATCCGATCCGCATTCAGAACCTCTTATGACCCTTGTATCTTTTACAAGCCCTCTCAGTCTTTCGTCCGCTACAACAAAGTCGATCAAACTATGGCTTTCGCCTCTGCACCAAGTATACATGTGTATCATTTTGTGCCTGAACCAAGTGTTTGTAATGAACAAACCTTTTCCAAGCACAAGCTGATTAATTTATCCCCATTACCATTCGTTTTTGGGTCCCCGAAATGACCAAGTACTCTGTCAGTACCTTCGCGTTGCACACTAACCCAACCGTTCATGTCTCCGAGTTTTATTATTCTTTCACCTTAATCACATGTTTCTATTATATCATTCAACGAGTACCAGAAGGTGTCTTCTGCCTCTTTACTGTCACCATCAACAGGAGCGTATCATGCTACAATAAACAGTCTTCTGATTCTCACTTTCATTCTTACCCATAATAATCTAGGAGATACACACTCGTACATTTCGATATGGCCTTTTGCTCTCTCATTCATCATCAGACCAATTCCTTGACTACCATGTGATTCCTTGTCTACTCCTGACCAGAGTTCAAGACCGTTCTCCACCTTATTAATCTCACATCCCTTTTTCTATGTTTCCGGCACGAACAAAATGTGAAGCTCCCTTATACGCATAGTATCCCGCGATTCCTTTTTCTTCAGATCATTTGCTCCTCTGGCATCCTACACGCTTAGTCTCCATTGATCACCTGCAATTTATCCGGATACTTTCTAACTTTGAGCGAGAAAATTTTCCGTAAATAAAGTCGTGTCCAAACAAAGAGCTAATCCGTTATATAGTGGTTTATCAATCCATAGCATCAGTCACCACCAATCTTCAGTCATGTGAAGGAGGTAAAAAGGAAAGTAAAAAGTAAGGTGAAAAACACGGGTACGGGAGGAAAGAGATAGAAATAAATGGAGCCAGAACAAAACGACCCAGTATTGGTTCAGTTAAATACTGAGGAGGGCACCAATCTCCTGCAGTTTTGTCATTTAGGAAGAGTAGACCAGGCTCGGTCCCGCGAACTGCTGAAAAAATAATTCTTATTTGTAAACGCGTATTTAGGAGAGTGATATAGACATGTCTTACCATCAAGTCCTCGCCTCGACCGCGCAAAGGATTACTTGAAAATTGTATTTGAATCTTAAACAGCACGATCCGACCTCATTCAAAAACTTGAATTTAAAATAAAAAGCTTCCGATTCCAACCACAAAGGATGAGTCTACTTTCCAAATAACCGAGAAGATTCTCCAAATAAAACTTCGGGGGAAATTAAAAGGACAAAAGCAAGGCACTCATCCCTGCACAATCATGGAAGTCCATCGACTAGAGACTCTCTTATATTGAGAATTGTCACCTCTTACATAGCATAATGAAAACACACATTTCAACAAGAGATGAATTATAAAATAAAGCCTCCAAATGCAACTGCAAAAAACCTACGATTTTTCAACGAAAAACACTTGGTCCACTAAAAAAAATTCGAGGGCAATCTGAAAGGGCAGATATAATGTACTTATCCTTCTCTAATGATGTAGATTTGCTGACTAGAGATTCTTCTATATTAGGATTTGAAGCTTTTTCACAAAAATATTGGATAAACACATTTTTAAAAATTTGGAAAAATCATGGCGTAGTAAGGAGATCGGTGTAATCATGCTTTTACTTTCAAGTCTCCTCGCCGACTGACCCCTTGAAGAAAAGTCCATTTGGACATTGTTATTTTGTATCGCTCGCCGTTTTATGAAAAAAAGGTTTTAGAAATTCCTACGTAAATTTCGACAAAGAAACTAGTTGAATTTAGTTCGAAATGATTTAGATTTAGTAAGGAAAAGCATGAATTCCCAAGGAAAACTTCCAAGTGTAACTGCTTAAAATGGGAATTTTCAACAAAAACAGTCAATCTACTGTATAAAATTCAAGGGAAGTTTAAAAGGGCAAATAAAGTGTACTCATCCTCCTCTAATGATGTAGATTTGCCGACCATAAAATTTGAGAATGTCAATAAAGGGAATTGAAGTAGGGAACTGTCTCCCAATTTATATACTGTTCCAAAACTTGAATTCGAACTCACATAGTTTCTCATGTTTTCTCGTCCAAAAAACGAGCTACAAGAAAAATGAAACCACTGTTGTTCTGTGCTATCAATCAACCTCCGTATATACTGCGAGTCTTTCGCTCTAGACTTTCACTGCTCTGTGGCAACATTACAATATATTGTAGCAACATGAGAATGCCTTCGCGTGTATAATACATATATTTAATCTCTGCATCACATCATTGCATGACACCTGGAATTTCTATGAAGATACTATACAATAAAACATAATATACAGGAGAGGTATCTAAAGTGAATACTTGTGTTGACAAGGATTACACATGATAACATCCACAGTAAAAACAAAGTATGAATGGGACACCCATTTTAGGGTACCAGCTACCTGCAACTTGAAGTACCCTAGGTGGTGTTCATGCTACCCAGTTGGAGGTTCCGAGTCCCCGACGATTGGAGTACGGAATTCGTGACAACTTTGTTGATCATACGCCAAAGTCTGTATAGACATTGCAATGTGCGTTATTTGTATCTTGTAATGTTACACCAGAACTCTATACATGCAGGTATCCTGCACGCATGCAAGGCAGACTATCATTTCACGTGGTATATGTAAGGACCACCGATTTGTATTGTGTCCTAAATAGTAGATCAGGCCCACATGCGTGTTGAATTTAGGTTATGAAGGCGTGTATGTACTTCTCTTGAGTCAGCTGACTGTATTTACATGCCAAGCCGCGACAACGTGCATTCTATCTTCACTTAGAGCATGGGTTTTGGAACCGAGATATCCGCTTGCATATCCCCACCGAATAGAGGGCCCTTGTTCTACTAGATGCAATTGACACACCATCTATGTATAAAGACCATAACGTATATTTGAAACAGGACCTCTCAGTAGTACCCCACATAGGGGGCTCAATGAACTATAGGGCAGGGTTCAGGGAACACCGTTAATACTGTAAGAGAAATCTGTTGTGAATTTCCCATACATGTATCGGAAGTAATTAACCTTTGTATGGGAAAATAACCATGCTTGGATGGCAATTTTCCTATACAAGGTTAGTATTTTTCTCATACGTGGATATGGTAAAGTATCAATACGTGTATAGCAATGTTCCCATACAAGGATAGTATTTCTCTCATAACTGGGTATGGGTTAATATCAATACATGCATGGCAATTTTCGCATACAAGATTAGGTTTTTTCCCAAACCTGGTTATTTTTTTGATACCACAACTTGATATTGCAAAGATTTTCTTCGAAATAGTAATTTTCAGATGACTGGTATGATGTCCCAACCAGTCAGCTACGGAGAGACGAGATTCATTCTTCACAGATCTCTACAAGGGCATTCCAAAATTTTTATTCATTCAATAACGCTTGTGTCGTTTGTGATGGATTCGTCTTCACCTCCTATGCGGTCCATTAACTTCTCTGTACTTGCGGATCTATGGTGTGTTGATCCCTCTTCCATTTTCCTCTTTTATGTCCGCCCTTAGGGCTAATTTTTTGTTAAACCCTGCAAAGATCCAAAAAAGAATGATCACTCTGGCAAACAAAACAAATGTAACATGGCTAGGGTTGAATATTCTAACCGTTGGATGAACTCCAAAGTTTTGCAGCTCCTTTCTCCATTATTGTATCCAAACCCATAGTAGGATGAGAAGGAGCACAAAAACCCTTCCGAAATGCTCCTGGGTTCTATAATTGCGTCTCCTTCAGCGAAAACTTCGCACGTGGCGTGCACGTTGAACAAAGACTGTCCTACATAAACATTAAAGAATACGAATCAGAGAAAAGAAATACACATAAGGTAAAATGAAAAAAGAACTTGAATTCATACAACAAACGATCCTATAGTATTTAAGCTCGTGTGCAGGTTATGTTTTGATATTATTGATGGTATATAAGACGAACAAATTGCAAAAAATAATAGTGTAACAAAATACTACCCGGGATCCCGTCCGTCTACACTTACGTTCAGAAAAACAATCGGTATCCGTCTAAGTGGCGGTTAGCAGATTTCGGTAATGAAATGCATAAAATATGCCATATTGGAATAATAGTATCATATAAACATGTTAAAAACTGAGAAAAATGCATTTGATTTGCCCTGCACGAACTTCTTTAATGAGAGAGCGGTACTAATATTTTAACTTTACTTATGCTTCCTAGCTTGTTCTTTTTTTTAAGTCTTTATTTACTTACAGCTTATCACTAATTTACTCGCACAACTCCGAGATACCTAACAAGTGTACTGCAAACTACCACAAAAGAGACGCTTGAGGCCGTGTTTGTATTTTGCTTCACTCACTCCTCTCTCCTTCATTCACCATAGTTACAGCACATGCGTGCTTCACTTAGGTGAGCGTGAGTCAATTGCGCATCAACATTCCATACTTGCATTGAAGTTTTTCCATAGGAGTACATGGAATTCTGAACGTCTATTAGAATTCTTCCATTCACCAACGGAAAATTTCCATGCTCGAATGGGATATTAAAAAGTATGGGAAAAATGCCAGAGGTTTGCATGAGAATGAAGTCAGGAGAAGTCACAAGGGAGCGAAAAGGTGTACGAGATGGTAAAAAAACGAAAGGGGGAACGAGGTCGAAGAAGGGGAAAAGATGAGAGGGTCAAGGTAAAATAGAAACCCTGGGTGGATCATGCTAAGTGAGAGAGCGCGATGTTCACGCCAGAAAGTCGAGGGAAGAAGTTGAAAGCCTATAGCGAGTATGAGATCTGAAAGTATAATGCATTTCAATAGGTTCTGACTTCCCAATGAAAAAGGAAAGTGGAAAATCTTGTGGAATAAAGTATCAAGGTGATTCTCATCTGTAGAAATATCATATTCAGTAAGGATCATGCAATCTTCATACGTCATGGAATGCACCTATTAATTTAAAATATAATAGAATTACGAGCTACAATCATTGAATTTCATTCGCCAGAAGAAAGACCATTAAAGCGTATGCTAACGAAGTTATTGAGAGTGAGGCATGAATTGAGAATGTGTGAAGGATCATCGAGACCTTCTCTCTTATCCTTAAGAACTCGTCCAGTTAGGACCTAGTCTTCATTTGCATAGTAAAATTTTAACGTGTGCCAAAGCTTTGACTTCTGTGTTGTAAATGTGCTTGAGAACGCCACATTTCTAGTAAGCAACGATTCGTCTGACGTTAAGTTATTGATAAGTATATATTGTGTAACTAACATTCATGGAGCAGCACTTCTATTAATAATTGTATTCCATCCAAAAAACTTACAGTTTTATATTAGATATCTGTTGACGGAATATTTGTGATCATCATTCTTCCACAAGTCCCCAAACGCCACGAAACACCATCGGACTATATTGACAACTAGGTTCATCAAGTGGCCAGTAGGGGTCTAGCGTATTTCGCTGTGTATAAAATTAACATCTTAAATCTTTAAGTCATACGTAGATGTATTTTAAGATCATAGGCTTGAAATACATCTTTGTTAGACTCGAACATCTAGAATGTAAAGTACTTAATAGAAGTGCTGCTTATTCTTCAGGAAAGTCTGAGGTGTGAGGAAGTGCTGCGTCGCAATCTCTAATATCACCACCATTATATTGTTATATTGTCAATAACAAAATTATATATTATTATATACACTGTATCAGATGGTGGTCGAACACTGTTTTGATGTTGGGATCACTATAACTTAGAGCTACGCAGCTTTGTCCTTTGCTTTATTATCATTATCCATTTGCATCAAAACCAGAAGGTATGTGACAATGGTTCCTAAAAACTGAATAATCAATTTCCAATATTATTTTTACGCTCCTGTTTATGATTATTTGAGACATCGTGGATACAGGAGAGTTCGAAAATCCAAACGTACACTGAAAATGAAGTTGACTCCTAAAGTACTGAATCCACATGTAGTAAAAACCAAGGGTCTCAGGATAATTTGCTGATGAAATCGATCAATCTAACATATTAGAGAAGAAATTGATAAACTATGATAAACCTATGACGAACAGATAAATTCGAAAATGTTATCACCTCTTTTGTAATTTTGTAATTTTTTCTCAATAGTTTTATATCCAGAAGAATCTCTCCAGTTTTTTTTGCCTAGAATTGACACATATTTTATCCAACATTTTTTGAGGATTTCATCTAATTATGCACATAAACTCTTACCTGAAAACTCGTTGATGAGCAAGCGATGTTATAATGCAGAAGTTTTGCTAAATACAGTACAGAAAGTGCCAGTAAGTACCACAATATGTTAATAAATTGCAGGCCGATGATGCGATACTCATAAAATCAATCGCCATATTGAAAGTTAGATTTGCACCATGAATTTGGTTTATTTCACGTGCTAGTTTACAAAGTTCCAAATGAATATGTCTGGAAATACGTTGAACATTTACGAGATTTCAGAACCTTAATATTATCCTAAATAATATCGTCCAAAAAAGTTATTTTATATCAAAATTAATCACTCACTTCAATAGCTCCATCACATTTTTTCTTCTGTAAGTGATGATTGATATTCTTGAATCTTGATTCGAAATAGCTGCATTTTCAAATTCATAATAATGTATTAGAACGATTGCTGAAATTTCTGGGGGTTCTATCATACTCCTGTTTACCACCACAAGATTTTTTTCAGAAAAATGTACGTGGTACGTACTTGAGACTCATTCCGAATGTAATACTTAACGTAGTACATGTGAAAACTGGCAAAGCACCAAAACTGGTGCACATGACTGTTTTCGGCAAATCGAATCCACTTGCCAAACGACCATTCACATCGAAGATAAAGTATAAAGCCATTAGTGGTATAATTACTAAGATTCTGCATGTAATTACTTTGAAAGTCTCAAATAATAATCCTTCCTTAGTCCCAAACATTCAAAGGATTCGTCTATCCGTTCTAGGTTTTGAGTGATTAGCTGCATTCTCTTGAAAAAGAAACGGTTTTTATCACCGAATTCTAAATGGAACGATCATCACACAGGGAGTGCAATAAAGAGTAAAAATCATTTCAACTCAAAATGTTGAGTAGCGTTCCGGCTTACGAAAAAAATTCAATTGCATTAAGAACAGTGAGGGAAAAATAAGGGATAAGCAGTGCCCTTTTTTTACCTTGCTCATCCTAATTGTTCACATTCTAAGATTATCCTCAGCATTTTTACATGAATCACTCTTTGCTCTTTTGTTCTTTTATGTGCAATTATTAAATTATGCATAGCAGTTTACGTGATATTTCGGGAAGTGAGATATTTCTTACTGACTATAGAATGAATTTAATAAAAATAAACATGTAATCACATTATGAGTTACAAACCATGTAATGCCTACCCTGAAACTTACCCTCCGAAAATACCAACCAGTGATAACCGACGACGAAGCAGTATATGTAGATAAATACCTTACCACCCTGTACAATTTTGTGGCTAGGCTGTGATCTTGTTTGACAATGCACATCTCTTTTTCGTAAAAGAAACCAGCCACCGAAAAGAAAGAGGCGAACATTAGTAGGGGGATTGAAAAAAGTTTATTTCTTAAATTTTCGGCTGGATAATCAACGAGTCCCGAACCTGTAAGCCAGTTGAGTACCAAAACTGGATACATTGATTCCCTGATATTTTCAGGATGCCACTTCATGTTTCAGCCTTCTTTATGGTATTCGTTATTTGACATTACATTGCTGCTCTCAAAAAGTTTTTTCATTTTGTATTATTTCCAGTTGCAGCAAAAACAAAATATTAAGAATCAGACTGCACCTGTGACAATGTTTTACCTAAACCTTCTCATTTCGAAGAGAAGAATCTTATTTCGACATATCGTCTCCAATTCTCATTTACTCTCAACATTGTTGCACATCATTATGTTCCATAATTCGATGAAGGGACACAAAAATCTCTGTGACAACATTATAATGTATTGTAGCAGCATGAGAATATCTTTGCGTGTATACTACATATATTTAATCTCTGCATCACATCATTACGCGACACCTGTATTTTTTTATGGAGGTAATGTATAATAAGACATAATGTAGAGGAGAGGTATGTAAAGTGGACACTAGTGTTGACCATAGAGATATTATAGATAGAGGAGACAAGCCATAGGCTCTTGCGTAAATGGAAGTGTCCTCAGGCAAACTATAGCAAAGAGAATTGGGTTTCGCCTATCTCTGTCAATATCGCATGTATTCGAGAGAGACAACAGTAACCCACGGCTCTTTCTGTCTCTTTTTGTCCAATCTTTCTGTCTCTTTTTCGTCCGATGCTGCGTTGTGTGCTAGCTTGTATCCTCTATCTATAATATCTCTATGGTGTTGACACGGAGTACGCATATCACATTTTTGGAAGGGAGAAGGAAAGAATGATTTTAAAGATTTGAACAGGAAGCCGGTCGTGTAAGCATAGGTAGACATTTTCGGAAGAAGAGGGGAGTAGACTCGTGAGGACGTGTCAGCGAGAGAAGAAGAACGGGGGAGGAGATGGGATGATGTATGCTTAGAGATACTGTACTGCGTACAATAGAAGTTATTCGCTAATCTACTATCACAGCACATGTGGAAGTGTAGTATATACGGTCTTGAGTGTTCCCATAAAAGTGCTTACTTGACGCTCTAGATGCGGTTTGAACTGGATCATTATAGCGCTAACTAATATTCCGTCCACTTTCGGAGGCGGTGCATTTACGTGAGATGAGTAGAACCAAACAATAAGATTTTCGAGAAACAAGATTTTGAGTCAAACATGACAAAATCCGATCTTTTAAAGTATCTAGAAAAACGTGTTCAGGTAATTCCTTTGTGGACCTGCCTACTTATATTTGAAAATCGCTTGACGAATTTCGAAAATTCTATATAATATAAAACTGATATTAACTGCAAGGATGTAAACTCATCGCCCCAATGGTGGCTGCCTGATCCCTTGCCGGCTCCACGCTCGGATGCCCCCTACCCCCTGCGCGTCCTTGACAACAAACACGCTTGAACAGGTAGGGTTGAACCACGTAGTTTGGAGTTCTTGGGAACTCTCTGCGTGCATTGTTCAAAGACTATACATAGCACTGAGTGTAGACTGACCGTTCCCTGGTAGTGTACTTCTGAAGCCGACCCTAATTCGGGCGATGTGTGTAATTTAACATTATTCTTCAAGCATACCTTATAACTATGGATCAACAAATCTTCTATTTACAATTCAATGAATATGCGTTTTCATATATCTCATCTTGAAATACTCTCATCTTAAAATGCACTCATTTCCCGATTTGTAGTCGGCACCAAGGATAGGCGGCAAGGAATAGGACAACAATTAAAATCCAATTCGAACCGCATTTGAAGCAACGACTGAGCACGCTCACGTCAACACTCAAGCCAACTGCGCAAAACCGTCCTGCCTATTCGAGTGACGGCCTGCACAGTAGGCTGTTGGGGGACGCTCGGGGGAGAAACAAAAGCAGTCAAGAGTCAAGTGTGAAAAACCGTAAAGCCTGCAAGAGATAAAAGTATGCACTACGCGTTTGGTTCTAGCCTAGTTGTTCTACTGCAGATCGAGGAATGTGCAAGTTCAGTTTGAGTGAGTGATGTTGAGGGGAAGGGCTACGGAACAAATTTTCGATTTATCTAGAAGTCACGTTTTGCTTATGCAAATTCGACGCTTTTTCTACAACACCGCTCCGAAGCAGGTTGCTGTTCAATCCTCTCCTTAAAGGATAAGTGTCGCTACCATGCAGCACAGTAAATTCAAGCACAAGTTTATAACTCGGGAATAAGACTTCATTCGTAAATTGTCAAACTGAGTAATGAATCCCTAATCGTCCATGATTTTTTAACCATCATTCATAGGAGTAAATAAACTTCCAAGGTACACAAGATCATCAACTTGTCAAAGCCTCTCTTCATTCGAGGCAATGTTGCATACTGTATTTTCATTACTTTTCTCAAACAGTATTACATCTGCTAATCATTCTCAGATGATTATCGAATGATTCTGTTTTAACGCTCTTATAATCTACAGACGTGAGTCTTATACTCTGGTTAGTGACAAATAATACACCCTACCACTGTCTCAGTGGTAGGGGGGACCTACAAGATGGGTTTCGAATCATCAAGAACGCCAGCAATAAAGTACTTAGGGCAACCTTTTTTTTCAAGAGGTACCGGTATCACAACTTCCTGGCGATGAGCACGATCAATTTTTTTTCTGTATAGTGCTGTTTATAATTTGCGGAACCTCTTTGCTGTTCTGTTCTGAACTATCTGCGTATTTTTTTTCAACAGAATAAGCTTGCTGCAAGATCAGGTGAAATCAGTCGTGAAAGAATAATGTTTGCTGCGAGAAGATTTCTTCTAAAACGAACGGAAATGCTCCCAACCACGAAAATATATGGATATTCAACTTCCGAAATGCATTGTTTATACCCAAGAGAAAATTCCACTGATGAGATCACAGTGATTGACGGAACACCAGCCCCAGCGCTTTACTTGTTCAGTTAATCTACAGATCTTTTTCGATAAGTGTACTTCAACGCCATCAAGAGTGGACATGACTTCTCACACTCAATTTATTATCATAAATGCATAAACCTTCCAATTTCAATGCACTAAATTTGAGTTATTATATCACCTATCTTAACATACTAATATGATCAAGTACTCCCGATCACGCAATGGTGAAGTGTAATTGTACTTTCAATCGATCTTCTAGCTGCATTGATAAAGTAGGAATGTGCAAGCGACAAAAAAGTTGAATAATCATCCCCCTCAGTTGAAAAATGTTTTTAGGTCCAAGTAATAATTATATTTCATTCTTTAGACAATATATTTCTAATTCTTCTTCATTTGTAATGTGTCCCCTAAGGGCTTACATAACGTCCGTTCCTGTACATACAAATATTTTCAACTGTTTTCTTCATCCTCAAGCCTATTTTATTTTCTAATATATACATTGTACATATACACATTTAAATGTCTCATTCTCACGCATGACGCAGCGTGACTGAACGACAACGAGCGAGCGAGTGAATGACGAGTGATCGAGTGTTTTTAAGCGTTCAGGCGAGAGAGGAAGAGCGCAGCCTTAACATATTCTACTTGAATTTTCTTGATTTAACTTATTCCTACTGTACAATTCCAGCTACCATGGTTTTTTAAACTTCCGTTCTCTCTCACTTCCCTTCCACCTCAACCTTTCTTTTTCCATATTCCTCTTTCAATGTTTCTCATTCGCTCCTCTAGCTTCCTCCAATTCCCTAATCCACTTCTTCCCTTGTCCTTTCTCCCCTAAAGTCATAATCACATTCTCTTGCCAGCTTCTTCTTTCTTCCAATCCTTTCATACACGTTCCCATGTTTCTTCTATCCATTCATAAATTATGCAGTTTCTTTCCTTTTCTTCGCAATATATCGCTTCTCTGATCTCGTTATTCAACTAAATCTTGCTAGTCTCATCCATTGTCTGTCTCCTCATCCCTTATCTAAATACTTTGGTATTTGGACTCTCAACTCTTTTTTGATTATATAATATAATATAAGGAAATACAGTTAATGGAAGACGAGAAAAGATTAAGGAGTCAAAACATAGTAAATGGTATAATGTAATTTATATAAAACCTTTTATTATGTTTTACCTCCTAAATCTTTTCTCGTCTTCCATCAACTGTATTTTCTTTTTTTCTCTCATTCTATGGGGATTACTTCCATGCCATCTCTGATAACTCTATCCGTAAAGAACTTCCTTCTCCCCACTTTGTTGATTCGATCTCCCTCCCTATTCTTTCTTCTACTTCGTTAAACCATTCTTTCGCTGACTCTGTTTCCTTTCCCTCTCTTAAGATTTTTTCAAACTTCCATTCTCTGTTACCTGCTCTTCGACCTTATTTTGTGACGTTGCCTTTTTGTGGCAAGTCACAAGTGAGTAATTTCAGGATTTTGATGGTTTAATTTTTCGGATATCAATGAATTATCAGAAGTAATAACTAAAATTTATTGACAAACTCCAGAAGTTGCACAGTTTTCCAAGACTGCCTGTGTTCCGTTTCATTTTTTATAAGTGTTAGCTGCGCATGGACCCTTCTGAAGAATCCTGTTTTATCCCGACGAATTTTTCCCATTCTATATATTCCTGTACCATCCTTATTGTCAGAGCGACTTCCAGAAGCATTGGGAACGCCTACTGTCGATTGGAAGAACTCAACCAATTTGAATTTCCCCGCCAATCCTATCGCTGTTGCCAAAATTACTAATATCCTACTGTTCGTACCTCAAAACGTATCGATGATTTTTGAAATGCTATTGGGGATTGTGCTATCTAATATTTGTGATGCCCCTTTAACTTATCTACTTGGGAGTGGAATTCAAGAGCTCATTTTTTGAGAAGATTAAGTGTCGATTCTCGGCAATGCGAGTGGGACCTCTATAGCTCAAGCCCAGATATTGCTGTGAGCGTTTCCAGTGCTGGGGACTTTAATTTGGATGCTTGCACTGAAGTCCTAGTAGCCGGTTTGGTGATCAAAATATTTCGGAGAGGATGTCTTGGGTAGTTTTTTACCATATCACGGACAAAATCTGTATATATTCATATATTAGAAGATTCAGAAGCTATTATTTCGTTTGGACCCAGCACACATAACTACAATCCTGGCTTATTATCACATGTTAAAGAGTCCATAGCAACGCCAATTACTGGAGTAGTTACCATCCAATCAGGACGAAGCCGGTTGTCAACGAAGTAAACAGCGCTTGAAGATCGACATCTTTTGTCTGCAGCTTCTGAAGCGAGAACGTCGGCAGAATATTGTGTCCAGAATTAGGTGTATTAGTTGACATTAATTTAGAACTACGTTCATATATATTTCCCCGTTATGACTCCTGTACGTCCCTGTGTTCCTATTCAGATTCTTCTTCAATTCATCGAGGTAAATTTGCTTTTGTTGTTTCAGAAGAGGACAATTCTCCTATGAATGTTGTAGCTTTCATGTTCTTTGTTGTTTAAATTGAGTTCCTAATTATGTTTATTTGTGCACTTTAGTGACTTAGGAGAATTTCCTTGACGGGAGAATCAATAAGGTTTGAAAGTTGCCTATACCTATGTTAGTGTTATAATCAGGGGGTTCCAACTCCGGCGAAATCATGCTAGAGTTCCTTCTCCCCTCTTTTCTATACCTCTCCCGCACACCTCACAGCTGCTTACAGGCAGCCCGTATCACGCGGGAGTACAATACGGTGGTGGGGCGGTGCACCAAGGAATTGGGCAGTGGTGGGACGGTAGAGTAAGGAGGAGTAGCTAGTTCATCGGGAGGGCGCCACTTAAATTTTGTGTAACACGTAGCCTCATGAGAGTTGGAACCCCCTGGTTATAATTTCCCTGTTAGTTCTACCTCCCTTGGGAATTGTTTGATACCCTGCCCTTATTGAAATTTTTCCGATTTCCTTACTTTTTCCTGTTTCAATTTTCAAAATAAATTCCTCTAATTTAAACATTATTCTTGGTTTTGAGTTGACAAATTAAATTTTTCTGTAGACCCCATCAAGAAAGCCTCGGAAAACCGAGACGAAAGATCATAATTGATTAATTCTGTTATTGTGTTTAATGTATCGTCCCTATTGTTTTCATAATTCACTTGTTTTGTAGTAACCCAGGTAATGAGATATGTATTCTCCTCCATTCTTATAGAATAAAATAAGAATAACAGTGGAAAAAAGTTTTCTTGAAAAATAAGGTTCAATCAAGATAATAATTATTTAGTTTAGTTGTTAATTCTTTTATTTTGTGAACCACGCCCTCTATCATATTCCAGACGAGGCTGGGCTAGTTAAAATTTTCTTTTTTTCTTCGGAACCAATTTTTCAAATTGAGTACGGTGATAATATAATAAATTCTATTCTGATCCGGGAAGGATCTGGCCCCTTATCCGAGTTGGATTAAATTTGTTGTGATTTGTGAAATTATTTATGAACCAAAGGTTATAGCGATATATTCAAATATCGTTATAATTTATCTATTGGCAATTCCTCTCTCATCATATACCCAGGTGTCCTCTATTCAACTCCCAGCGTCCGTCTTACATACCACTCTTGCAGCCTCTCTATCTCTTCCAGTTCCTTTCAACCCCATATTTCTGGTCTATATCCTGATACCAGCCATACCAGTGTATCAAACAGCCACGTTCTCCTTCCCCAATCTTTCTTGAGTCTCCTTTTTCCTATTCCCCATACCTGTTTCGTTACCCCTGCAGCTTCTTCATTCTTGCTCTTACTCTTCTCACCAACCAGAAACCGCCACCTACTTCATCTGCTACATGTACCCTACTTTTTGTCTCACGAGAGAAACCTGAAGCACTCTTTATCAAAAGTATAGTTGAAGGTGAGACCAACAACAGTGTGTATTCATCGATCGTCCATCAATTCAAGTAATCAAACATT
>WSXT02168100.1:0-23509 GCA_011762715.2 Neuroterus valhalla | reverse complement strand
TAGGGACGCGTGGCGGTCTCGGGTAGATGAGGCAATGAACTTTCGAGTTCCAAATGCTGATAAATAATAATAATATAATAATAATAGTTGTAGATACTTTTGTGCGGTAAAAATTCAAGTATTTTGTTAAAACTCCATTTTTTCTGTGGGAAATGATTTTTTGAACTGGCAATCTAATTATTCCATCTCAAAACATACTCTTATCTGGTTCAAAATTCAACAATTTTGTCGCAATTTTATGCGTTTTTATTGAAAATTGAAGTGTTTTGCAGAATTTGGTATTTTAGTTTGAATTTTTTTTCCTTCCTGACTGAAAAATATTTGTTTGGTTAGAACCTCAACTACTTGTAGTATTTGACTATTTTCTCGAAAATCTTGCAAACCCCAAAAAATTCTTCAAATTTTCAAAAATCCCTTGAAAAACGTTTGAAATATGCTGAAATGCCTTGAAAGAATCGGGAAAAAAGGTTAGATATATAAAGCTGAAATGGGAAAATTTCCTTGTAATCTCAATTAAGAACTATTCAACTCAATTCACGATTTAATATTAAAATCGAACAATTTTTTCATGTTTTTAATTTCGAATAATGCAATATTTAAAATTTGAATTTGATTCAAATCGAAATAAGTAATAAGGAATTGTTAAGAAATTCTGAGGACCTTTGAATTTGACTTATATCAAAACTTTTTACAGATTTGCCGAAAGTTGACGAAGTGCGTCCTCGCCGACGTTTTGGAAAATATCGATGTCAATGGAAAAATAATGCACGCACAACCGCGTCAACTGGTCTACGAAGTCACTCTCAACTTCCTTCCGAAAAAATATTACAAGCACAAATTCAATACGACTCCAGCGAAAATAATCGCCTGCACCGAGAAAAGTTTCCTTAAGGAATTGTTCAAGGAAATAAAAAAAGCTGGGAAATCGGCAGGAGGAGCTCTTATTTACATCTTGGAAGAAAAATCCAACGAGAAGGATGAGAACGCTCGTCTCGATGAAGACGATGAGGAAACAAGTCAAAGAAATCCTCGAGGAGATGCTGGAGAAAATCACGAATCTTCTGACGAAGAAGGGATCGACGAAGATGCTGATGCTTCGACCGCAAGGTCTTTGTCTCGTCACCGGGAAAATCTAGGATATGATGATCCCGAAGAAGAGGAAATGGAAGCTGGTGATAATGAAAATGATGACAATCTGATGGACAAGAGTGCGAATTTGAATTCAAGTATCGCAGATGCCGATGATGGTTATTATTCATCGCTTTCACAAGATTCTGAAAGATCCAAGTCTAGTCAAAGAAAGGTGGATGTTATTGATGCGTATCCAAATATACTTAAATATGATTACGACGAAGAAAAAGAGGAATGGGCAATGTGTTCTTTCAAGGTAATTCTTTATTCATAACGTGTCCCGTGATGGATTACTACACAATTTTAACTACCAGTGTGCTTTCTATTATCTCTTCCCCACACCCTCTTATTCTCCTTTTTTTATTCCTCTTAATTTTGCTACCTCTTTCCTCCGTTCTTCTCCCATTCCACTATTCCCCCAAAATTTCCTTAAGATTCTTTTGCCATCCTTCCCTCTTTCCCTCTCATACAACCATCCCATACATGCTTCTATTTCTTAACCTTAGTTTTATCCTTTATAAGCCTCCGTTTTTTCCTATCAAATTAATCTTTTCAATCCCGTATATAAACCTGTCATTCCCTCCTCAATCTCCGCTGATAGCACTATATCATCCACATATGCCAGTTTGTATATTTTTCCTATACCTAACCTTACTCCTTCCTATCCTTTCCATATCTTGATCCGCCTAAACTTCCCATCTGTCCACTAATTGATTTTCCCTATTTATTTTTCCTAACGCATCATAGTCTCTATTTCATTTTCATCTTCTGATTCATTATTTTCCTCCTTTTCCTCTCTATTTTATACTTTCTCAACTTCTTCCTCCGTGCTTGCCCTTTATGCCTCCTTTTCAAAATTTTAACCTCCTCTTTTTTTCTATCCTAAAACGCATTATAATAATTATTTTGTCTCCTGTGTTCTTCCTCACTACAATTCCTTTCTCTCCATTTTAACTGTTCCTTTCTCACTTCCTTCTTTTTTTCCTTAAGTGGATCATCACCAGGAGGCTGTCACGATTATTATGATTATAGTTCCCAACTTGTCTCTGCGGAAGAAATGTGAAACTGCTGCGCTGATCGCTTTTCGCCTAATTGTTGATTTGAATATCAAATAAGAATCAAACGATATCTTCATATTTATCAGGATTCATTAATTGTTTAACATCGAAATTTCCACGGTTTATTATTTTAGCCATGAAGGAACACAGTTTTTTGGAACGGTAAATTCGAAACATTCTTCAACACAACAGATCAAACATTGCAAAATTAATTAATTTTGAAAAGAATACTAAAACTTTCCACAGAAGCATGTCATTTCTTTACAAAAATTGGAGCATTTCAACTGAGAATTGACCAAAATCAATTAACGATAACAAAAAAAAACTGATTTCAAACAAGATAGCGGGTTTTTCAGCCAAAGTGATGAATTCATAAACAGCATTATGAATTTCCGACTGGAACAGTTAAATTTCAAACCAGGAAAATGAATTTTCAACTAAAATGATAAAAAATTAACTGAAGAACTACAATTTTTAACCATGGATGTAAATGTTCAAACAAGAAGATTGTTTTTCAAAAAAAATATTAATTTTCTACCAAAAAATACAATGTTCAACACAATAGTTGAATCTCGAACCGAAAAAATAATTTTTTTCAACCAAGAATGGAGCAGTAACTTTTTTAGTTTCAAAAATCAATTTCAAACCAAACAAGAGAGTTTTCAACTAACACAAAGAATCTTCAACTGAAAGTGTTGAATTTTCAAACAGAAACCAAAATTTGAATACTGGAAAAAATTGATATTCAACCGAACAAATGATATTTCAATTACGACTTTGAAATTTTCAATTTGAATAAGTTAAATTTTGAGTTTGAAAATAAATTACTTGTAAGGAAAAAAAACTAACCTTTAAACAAGTTCTTACATTTTTGAACAAAAAAATGAATAATAAACAATATGGTTTTAATTTGAAAATTTTTCAAAAAAATTTTCAATTTGAATAAGTTAAATTTTCAGTTTAAAAAAAAATTGCTTGTAACAAAAAAAAAAAAATAATAACTTCTGAGAAAAGAAAAACTTTGTACTTTCAAACAAGTTCTTATATTTTTAAACAAAAAAATAAATATAAAAAATTTTTTTATTTTCAATATTAGTAGTTGAATTTTGAATCAGAAAGACAAATTTTCAACTGAGATTGTTAAAATTTTGATGAGGTATTGATTTTCAACCAAAAAATACCATTTTTCAATATAATGGATGAAATTTGAAATCTAAAAATAATCATATACAACCAGAAATGGAAAAGTAACAATGTGATTTGAAAAATGAATGTTTTAACCAAACATAAGTGTTTTCAACAAGAAGTCGTTTCGACTAAAATGAAAAATATTTAACTGTATAACTGGAATTGTTACCCGCAAAGAAGAATTTTTAAACAAGAGAATTAACTTTCGAAGGAAAAAATAAATTTCCACTAATAAATAGATTTCTCAATAAAATCTGTGAATTTTCAACGAAACAATTGAATTCTCAATTCAAATTGTTGAATTTTTAGTTGATGAAATTAATTTTCAACCAGACTGATGAATTTTCAGGTAGAATCGGGCGGGTGACACTCCTATAAAGGCATGTAAAATAAATGTGACGTGAGATTTGACCGGAGCCGCGTGACGGCGCTGGCTGTACTTTTAGGCCGATAATTATTGTATAGCGTGAGGAAAATTTGAATTAGATTAAGTTTAATTATTAAAACACGTTTTTCAGCATATAGTTATCTACAAAAATATTTGGTAATATTTCAAATATCCAATAAATTAATAGGTCCTAAGAAAAAGTGAAGAAACAATTATTTTTATGACTGTATACGAATACGCTTCTCACAGTATACATTCAATAATTCTACAAAAATATCAAATTCATAGCATCGACATATGCAAATATCGTAAGCTATAAAAATAGTAGATTTTAATTTAATTTCTTTTTAGTTTTGACATTTTTAATGAATTATAAAATTAACAATTAATTTACCCATATTATAAAATTTTATATTTCCCTTCAAATTTGGACAACGATTTATTTGCCTCATTATGTCAAACCTGTAAAAAATGAAAACATCTATACAAATTGATTATGCTATAAAATTATGCCGAATACTTATAACGTTTTTTTTATAAATAATAGGATTCATGAAATATTATTAAGTCACATAATTATTCATGTATTTTAATTATGTAGATACATTATTATATATTTAATTCAAATAATTATAAATACATTGGCAAGTTTTAAGAATTCAAGTTGTAGCAAGTTTTGCTCGCTTTTTCTGCTCCAAGTTTCCAACTAAAGCGAAGGAGCTTAAACTAAAATAGTTAAATTTTCAAGCAGATATATTAATTTTTACTCATTTTACTCTAATTGTGAACCAAAAAATGGAATTCTTAACTAAAACCATGGAATTTTCAAGTCGAATGAGTTAAACTTTTCATTTCAAATTAAGAACGAGGGACTTCCAAATTTTTAAAAGTTCACGTTGCATGTTGTGTTCTTGTTTATTATCCAACTTGAGTCAGCTGAAAAGATTCCACAGAGCAACGACTTTGCGAAATGTTTTCCTTGAAGTGGAAAAAAATAAAAACACTTTCTCTCCTGAAGTATACATACATAATAAAAAATTTTTAAAATCAGAGTAAGGAACGTAACATTCTTCAATTCAAATGAGAAGAACTCTTAAATTCATAAAAAGAAAGCTGTGAATTCTCGTATTTTTACGGTACAATTTTGACCTGTCTAGGTTGCATTAAGTAATTCTCGGTTCTTCAATTCAAAATCAGCTCTTGGAATAGCCTTTTGACAGATATTAATAACTTTTTTATCATTAGGCACAGTAAAAACTTGCAATTCTCCGGAGAAAGTCGCATATCCCGACTTTCATCCAGAAACAACGCACTTATATCCCATTGATAGCATTGATTTAAAAGAACCTCGAGGAATTCAACGTCTCAAAACATTGAATTTTTATTGTCAAGTACAGAAAAATCGGATACTCCCGTTTATGTACTTAAAAAAATAAAAAATTAACTCTCTTAAAACTTTTCCCATGTATTTTACAAACTGTCGGCCTAAAAGTACAGCCAGCGCCGCCACCCGGTTTCAGCCAACATTTCCGTAACTCTTAGTTTTGACTGTGATCTGCCTGAGTAAAATCAAGGGTATGCCACGCCACTCATTGTATCCTAGAGACAGTTGGTTCCCAACTTGACTCAGCGGGTAAAATGTGAGACTGTGGCGCCGATTGCATTCCGGCAATTTTTTCATTTCAATTTAAATTTGCGTCAGAACAAAAGTGTCAAATCAACAAAAATGGCTACGTCAGTAGTACACAGTTTGACATTTGATTGGATTTATTCACGTGAAATTTTTATTATGTAGGTTATAGGTATTAAACAGTGATCTGTGATCAAAGTGTATTGCGCAAAAAGTGATTTATCATAATATGTTGCATTATATTAAATTACAAATCAAATTACTAACAGAAAGCCGAAAAAGCAAGGAATTCAGATACTCAGGGTGGCAACTCGATCGGGAAACCAGGAAATGACCGTGAATTATATTGACCGGAAAAGAACCGGGAAATTACCAGGAATTCAATGAAAAGCCAGAAAGTTACAAATTAAAAATAGATTTCATCATTCCATTGAAAGAATGTTCATTCCTTTAGTCTGATTCTAAAACTTTTTAACTATACCTATACTAAATAAGAGACAGAATTCTTTTTTTTTTTACATGAATTCAAAAAAATGATTATTGTTTTCATTTAAGGGCAGGGAGTTTCAGGAAAGAAATATAATTCCACTCAAAGCAGGAAATTGTTGACATGGAACAGGAACTTTTCAAAATAATTATAATTTGGATTTAGAAGAGAGGGATTCTAAAAAATCGCTCTAACAATTTAAAATTCGTCGCAATTTGAAAGTCCTCTCTTCCTAATTTCAAATGAAGAAATTTTTACAAGCAGTTTTTAGAGTAAAAATAGTATTTCACAGAAGAAATATTTCTGGATTATAATAGAAAACTTATTGCGAATTCATCCTTTTTTAGTTGAGAGATCAACTACTTGTTTAGATTAAAAACTTGTTTGCTGAAAATCAAATTTTTTGGTTTTTGCATTATTTTGTTTCAAAATTCACCTCTGGTTGAAAATGTAACTATTTCGTTGAAAACCAATTAATCCTTTTTCGGTGAATGTTCGAGTATTTAGTTGAACATTGATCTGAGAAAAAAACTATTTCTTTGAGAATTTATATACTTTGAGGGAAATTCGTCTTTTTTGTCACAAATTGATCTTTATGGTTAAAAATTATTCTTTTTCGCATAAAATACATGTATCCCACTAAAAGATTCATAATTTCACCTGGAAATTCATTAGTCTGGTTGAAAATTAATTCCATCAACTGAAAATTCAACAATTTGAATGAAAATTTGTCTTTTCGGATTGAAAATCCAATTGTTTCGTTGAAAATCCACAGATTTTATTGAGAAATCTATTATCTAATATTTTTCATTTTAGTCGGAACGACATCTTGTTGAAAACACTTATGTTTGGTTGAAACATTAATTTTTCAAATCAAATTGTTACTTTTCCATTTCTGGTTGAAGATTCTTATTTTTATGTTTGAAATTTCATCCATTCGATTGAAAAATTTTATGTGTTTGGAAAATTTTCAGATTGACACCATTTTTCAAATATTTTTTTTTGTTTAAAAATGTAAGAACTTGTTTGAAAGTTAGTTTTTTTAGATACAAGCAATTTATCTTCAGACTGAAAATTTAACTTATTCAAATTGAAAATTTGTTAGAAAAATTTTTCAATTAAAACCATTTTTCTTATATTTATTTTTTTGTTCAAAAATGTAAGAAATTGTTTGAAAGTTAGTTTTTATTTTGTTGAAAGCTAGTTTTTTTCAGTTACAAGCAATTTTTTTCAAACTGAAAATTTTATAGAAAATTATTCTTTTTTTTTTGAAAATTAATCTTCTTGTTTAAATATTTACATGCATGGTTAAAAATTGAATTGCTCCAGTTAATTTTTTATCATTTTAGTTGAAAATTCATCTTCCTGGTTTGAAATTTAACTGTCTCAGTTGAAGATTCATAATGCTGTTTGGAAATTCATCGCTTTGGCTGAAAAATCCGCTATCTTGTTTGAAATCAGTTTTTTTTTTGTTATCTTAAATTGATTTTTGTCAATTCTGAGTTGAAATGTTCCAATTTTTGTAAAGAAATGACATACTTCTGTGGAAAAGTTTAGTATTCTTTTCAAAATTATTTAATTTTGCAATGTTTGATCTGTTGTGTAAAAGAATGTTTCGAATTTACCGTTCCGAAAAACTGTATTTCTTTGTGGCAAAAGTAATAAATCGGGGAAATTTCGAAGTGAAACAAATGAATTCTCATTAAATTAGAAGATATCGTTCGATTCTTATTTGATATTCAAATTAACAATTAGGCGAAAGGCGATCAGCGCCGCAGTTTCACAGATAGGGTTGTCACAATTTCTGGAAATCATGGAAATCAGGGAAATATCAGGGAAATTTTTTGATCATGGAAAATTCAGGGAAATATCAATATCAGGGAAAAAGGGGCCGCCCAAATTTTTTGAGATTAAATATACGCTGTCGAGACTTTTTTGGAGACCCTTCAAATCTTGTAAAAGAGAAATTTTTATATTGTCATTTGGGTCTATAGTTTTTATTTTTCATTAATCAAATTCCATAAAAATCAATATTAAAAGAAAATATATACATTCAAGTAAATTCAAAATAATTAAAGTTAATGATAATTTAGTGTACTAAAATAAAATGATCTCATAAGAATCTAACTGAATGCAATAGAATCCTAAGGGTTAAGAAAAATCAATTCGATCAGAAGAATGGAAGTAAATTCTAAGAAATTCCAAACAAATCAAGTAATTTCAGAGGAATCCAAAAAGTGTGAATAAAATTTAGAAGATTTCCAGAGAATTAAAAGGATTTGAAGAATACCAAAATTGATTAAATCCGTAGAAATGCTAAAAATAAAATTAATTTTCAATGTAATCAAGAAAGAATCAAGAAGAATCCAGGGGATGAACGTAAATGTAATAGATATAAAATGAATTTTGATAGATTGAAGTAAATGCAAAAGAATAATAAAAAACAAGTGAATTTACAAAAAATCGTTTGTATTCAGGAGAGTGTAAGTAAATCCACAATAAATAAATCGATGTGATCAGGAATATTCCGCAAAGATTTGATTGAATTCACAGAAATCCGAAGGGATTCGAGTTAATTGAAAATAATTGTAGTAAATTCAGAGACATATGGCCTTGATTCTAGAGACAAAATTTTCATTCTTAAAATCCCAAGTTTGAAATTAAAAGGGAAACCTTTTACTTCTAGCTTCCACTGAAAATGAGCCAATTAGATCTTCAGTCGATTTTGAAAAAAGTCGCAAATAGAGTCGTTTTGTGGGAAACTCCAAACATAAAACGAGCGATTACTTTTGAAAATTCAGAAGGGGAGACGATCCTGAAAACAGATGGAATAAATGTCGTTGTGAGTAAATCAAACTCCTTTCTCATAGATTTTCCTAACTAGGATTTCTTGTAAAAATGCATTTGCTTGATTTTTTTTTTTTTTTTTTTTTTTTTTTTTTTAGGAAATGTTCAAATTTGACGAATTTTTACGATTGGACAAACTTTATTCCAACGATATCTACGGAATTTCTCAAACTTATGGAATCGAAGCTGCGAATAGAGTGATTATCAAGGAAGTAAAAGATGTCTTCAAAATGTACGGAATTACTGTAGATTTGAGGCATCTTTCTCTAATTGCGGATTACATGACTTTCGACGGAAGTTTTCAGCCTATGAGTCGAAAAGGAATGGAAAATTCGGCTTCACCTCTGCAACAAATGTCCTTTGAAAGTTCATTGCAGGTCCTTCAAAATGCGGTGCTTCAAGGTATTTCGAATCTAAATTAATAATAGGTTTTAAATATATATTTTTGGCTTTTAGGCCATGGAATATTCATCCGATTTCTATTTTATTTATCAATATTATTATTATTATTATTACTAATTTTTACTGCCTTTAAAAGCCGACCATTTACTCCATAGCAAACTTCTTTCTATAACCTATCAATGAGTATTTTGATAAATATCTCACCGAAGGTACTGAGTACGCCCATTGATCTGTAACTAAATCAGTCACCTTTACAACCCTTCACCTTGTACATTGGGACAATAATCGCCTTTCTCCAATCATTTGTAACTTCACTGTTTACAGCACACAACAGTAGGTTCAAACATTTAAGAAAATCAGTCTATTTTTTAATTTGAAAATTCATGATGAATGGATTTTATTCGAAAATTCGCGATCATGGCATTTTTTAGAACCGTTCGTTAGAACAATTCAAATTTTACTTTCTATGGTGGGTTCAGCAGCAGGTGTATTTTTTTCAAATTATTTAAGAGAAGAACTTTTTAAAGTAATTTCAAATTGGTTCTGTGAAAAAGAGAAAATCTGCTGCCCTGGAAATGGACGAAAATCCATATTTCTTTATCGAGTTCATCTAAAAAATTAAAAATTTTTATTCAGTTCTGAAACACTTATGTATTATTTATTGTCCACAAATTTCTTATCAACTTTGTCAAGGGAAAGAAGTCTTCATTGCTGTAGATGACTAGGAATGCATATTTGTTTATTCAATTAGTTTATAACATTAACAATTACTTTGGTTTTCAGAAATTGATATCTGAATCAAGTTTCAAACTAAGTTCTCACGTATATTTGGGACGAAAAAAAATTTCTCTAAGCATTCTTAATCTTGAATTAGTTCTTACACTCACTCATTTGTAATTGAATAATGCTACGAAAAATGTCGATAAGGCAGGAATCCGGTAAGTATAACGTCGCCTTAAGAAGTCAAACAGGAATTGAAACGTCTTCAATTTCGACCAATATTCTTTGCAACTTCAACACGTTGAATGTCAGAACACAAAAGTTATATTCTGAATATTAGGCGTTTTTCCAATTTCGTTTCTTCGAAATGTAAATCTCTTGTCATAATTTATTTTTCAGGAAAATCCGACGATTTGAAATCGCCTTCGAGTAGACTGATGGTTGGGCAGCCGTGTAGGTTTGGAACAGGATCAGTTGGCTTGCTAGTTGATCTAAAAAAAATTATGGAAACGCAAGAAACGAATTCTGTATATTAGAAATAACTGTAATTGTATTTGTAATAAAAAAAATATATAAATAGATCATGTTTGACGATAATTTATAAAGAAGTAAATGTTTGATTGTTTTGTTAGATGTATCTTTTATACGATTGTCGCTTAGTATTTGTTCTACTTATTTTACAAATCCCTTCAAATGATAATTTATAATTTTTATCCGTTACTGTCATATGCGAGACAATTCATTGAGAAAATTAGATTCTCAGTGTTAAGTGTCAAAAGCAGAAAAAGACAGTATTCCAACGAGGCAATAAAACTTGTTCAAATAAAAAGCATGTTTTTAGATCATGAGAGCTTCGTGATAAGATTAAGGAGAATGATAATGACATAAAATTATCCAAATTGAATTACCCGAGAGATAACAAGTGAATGTTAACAAAAAATGCTGTCTTTTCTTTAAAAATTCGAAAAGAATAAGTTTAATTATTCCGCAGAATATGAAGCTAATTTTTACGGCACTTATAATTGTCTTTGCGGTGCTCTTCAGTTATATTGGTAAGGATTATAATATTACATTGTTAGGATTATAATATTTCGTTCAGAAGCTTCATTTTCTAGGACTCAAATTCAAAATCTTTTTACATTTTCACAATTCTGAATACATTCAAAACGTGAGCCTTCTAGAAAATTATTTTCAAACTTAATACGATTACTAAGATAAAATTGAAGAGCAATCATTCAAGCTCAGACAGTTGAAATTTTGAAGCGTTCGGAACTAAAATATGTTCAATTTGAAATGTTTGAATGATTTCATGCCAAAAGTTAGAAAATAATATTTCATGCTGGAAGAATGTTGAAATTTGATGATGAAGTTTTCGTGAGCTCAAAAAGCAACTCCTTAATGTTCATGGCTTCGATATTTTGAAAAGAATTTATCTGGGAATGCTTTTAATTTTGCGATCTACTGTTCTTTGTTTAAGATATTTTTCAAACCCCATGTAGGCCTAAGCGTGACACCAGAGCCCTCTCCATGAGGTGAGGACCGTAGTCACGCTGTTGGCTGATATGTCTGAAACACTGGTGCATATACTTCCCGTGAGTGCCAGACGCTTCCCCGCAATCACGGGACAGAAACACAGTATAAGAGTAGTTGTTTTATCGTCCTTACCACACAGGCGACAGAGGGGACTGTCAGCGAGCCCTATTTTGTGCCTGATGTGATAGCCGAGGTTTCCGTGCCCTATAAACATTTCTGTTAGGACCTTGACCTCGTTTCTGCCTCTATGAGGATCTTTCACTTCAAACTAGAGGCAGATGGCGCCAAGCCACGTCAGTCCTGACGTGGCTGATGCACTTACACGCCGTCAAATTCACAGTTGCCTTGGCGTGTCTAGAGCCTGTCTGTGTGATCAACATAACCTTTAAAATCAACGTTAATCAGATACAATTGTCGTTGTTTTTATTGTACACGTGCGATAAAAAATGAATTGCAGTGTAATATCTCGCAACAGCAAGGGAAAGTTCAAATCCCCTTCGAATGAAGTTATAGAAAAAAGTGTGTAAAAGCTATTGGAAGATCTTTATTTGTGACTCATGCATGTGATGGCTTATGCATAGCACACTTTAATCCAAATGACATTATTGCACTGCATTTCATCTTGTTTATCGCACTTGAACTATAAGAACAACAACGACAGTGTGTGAGTGCAGCAGCCATGACAGGACTGACGTGTCTTGGCGCCATCTGCCTCTGGCTTGAAGTGAAAGAACCTCATAGATTTCCATGCAGAATCCTATTTAGGAATCTATGTAGGATCCTAAAATCCACCACACATATAATTACTGTATGCAGGATATATAGATGCATACATAGGATATGGGAACTATGTATACGTACGAAATTTTGAAAAAATTGAAAATTGCTGCGCAGTAGTTTTTCTAGAGTTACAGGTCTCAAGCTACAGAACCTAAAGAACAACAGCTAAAGAACCTTTCAAAAATCGTATAGGAACTCATATAGGAACCTGTATAACCTATACATATTCCTATGTGATTGCCTAAGTGTTGCTCCTACAGGGAGAACGAAAGGGTCTCTGAAAAGGATCCTTTATAGGCCCCTTTATAGATTTCGATTTCTATGTGGGAATTTATGTAGCCTGCACATTGTGATTCTAAGCGTGTTGGTGTATAGGATCCCACATCCTACTCAGGGTTGGCTTACTCACAATGTCTGTTGGAATCCGCAACTTCGCCGGGATCCGTCCTCTGTTAACCATGTCTAGTCTCCAGGCTGACTTTACAGCCACGGCCATGATAGTGAGTTGAATGGGCTCTAAACCTGTTAGTGCCCCAGATGCTATCGTGGGTGTCGACCTCAGGGCTTCAGTGACGCTTCTAAGAACCAGTCTCCTGATTGTTCCCAGTTGAGACCTCATAGTAGATAACTTGGTCCTACTCCACTGGACCACCGCCGCATAGGTTAGTCTGGGAAGCTGAATCGCTGTGTAGCCCATTCCCAGGGTCGGATTAGGATCCTTCGGTGCCCAGAGCTAAAATAAGAACAGGGCCCCTTTAAGGCGGCGGATTTCATGAAAAAAAGCATATTCGTTATTATTGCAGAGGAAATTTTTATGTGAATAAATTGACGTCATAACTGGGTTATTTTACTGCATATTATATTTTTGCTCGAAGAAAAAGGGCGCCCCACTAGTGCGGTTGGTTTCCGCAACTTCGTCGGGATCCTTCCTCCGTTAACCTTATTTAGCCTCTAGGCTGTCTTTGCAGCCATGGCCTTGATGGTGAGTTGAACGGACTCTCAACCCGTTAGTGCCCCCAGTAACATCGTAAGTGACGCCTCTTAGAACCAGTCCTCTGATTGTTTCTGGTGGATACATCACAGTTTATAACCTGATCCTGCTACACCGGACAAGCGCCGCATAGGTTAGTCTGACAAGCAGGATCGCTGTGCAGATCCACATAAGTGTCTCTGACTTCAAGTCCAAACTTTTCCCGATGGCTCTCCTACAGTGCTATAGACTCACTGTGAGCTTTTTGCACTTATATCCCAAGTGCTCCTTCCGAAGCAGCTTCTTATCTATGATGAATTCATGATATTTCGCTTGTTCTTCGATTATCAGTAGTTGTCCACCTAGTCTAAGTCTACTCGTGGTTCCCCACTTGTAGTCTTTGAATTTGTCTCTCTTTCCACGTCAGATCGTGATCGATGGATACCTTCTTCTCCTTGATCCTGCTTTTACTTCGCATCACCGCCAGCTTACCTTGCCAGTTCTCTAACTCCACCACTGCTGCTTCATCCCCCTTTTTCCCCTTTAGCCTCACTTTAGTCACCTTGCCCTGAAACTCCCCTATACCTTGTAGCAGCGCTTCCACTTCCTTCCGTTCTTCTCCGCTTCTCAACTTCAGCCCTCTAATCACAATATTATTTCTTCTACCCTCCTTCTCTCTCCTCTCCATTCTTAACTACATTGCCCTCATCATTTTGCCCGTCACCACCTTCTCCTTCTCGTACCCACGCCCTCCCACTTTCTTTTCAATCATGCTCTCTACCTTGTCCCAGGTACAGAGCATGCTCTCCTTCCACTTTGCAACCTTCTCTCATATCCAACTTACCCTCTACCTCCCCGAACCTTTTGTCTGTCCTTTCCATCCATGCCATGATATCTCCTCTCATCTGTTTCATCTCATCTTTTCCCTTCCCTACCAACACGGCCACTGCCTCAAAAATTTTTACTTTCTCCCTCAGATCTTTCATCTCTCTTTCCCATTTCTCTTTCCTAATCCTTACGTCTTCTCTCATACCCTTCACTTCCTCCCTGAGCGCCTCCATTTCTGAAATTAGAAACATTATCGTCTCCTTATCCAGCTGCTCTCTCATTTTTGTAGGTGCCTTGCGGTTTCTACTGCTTTGCTTGCCTGGAGTTCCTTGCCTTCACGTTTCCCCCGCTCCCCCAATCAAGCCTTTTCCGCTTCCTTCGCGCACCGCTAGAAAGCAATCTAATTGTCAAGTAGACTAAATCCTTTCCCACCTGGCTCGCTCCCAGCGCTCTCGTTGTCACCCTCAGCCTGACTTCTGCCTACTCTTCTTCCGGTAAGAAAGACTACTACCACTGCGGTGACTGCCTACTGCATCCGACAAATGTCTCTGTATGCCATTCCCGCTTTACTGCAATATCTCTTTATTTTCCTATTTGCCTCCTTCCCTTTATTACTCCACCCGAACAAGCCCTTGCATACACCACTCTTCCTCCCTTCACTTGCATGGACATCCTTGCTCCCCTCCACAACTCAATCCCTCACAAAAAACGATTTACTTTCCTTCTTGTCAACCTAACCCCACTTTTCCTATTTCACCTTATTTCACCCCTTCTACACCTCAAAAAATACTTCTTCTACCCTTAACTCACCTTTCGCATCCTTACTCACCACCCGCTCTTCCAACCTAACCCTCTATTCATAACTTCAGCAAAAATTTTGTAAAACCTTTTCACCACCTGTCAACTAGCATACTCCACTACCGCCACCAACATGCAAGTCCTCTGATTCCCCACTTGTATCGTCTGGTGAATACGACCATGTCCGTATTGCTAGAGTTGACCGAGCGCCCGGTCTTCCTACACCAGGTATGTACTGTTGCCAGTACCTGCTGCACTACCCGAAAGAGCTCGTCAAGAAGTTGGCCACTCACTTTGGCCAGTATGTCACCTGCATAGCCTATGGCGTGGTACCCCTGACCCGTGAGTAGATGGAGCAGTTCATCCACTACCAGACACCACAGAAGGGGCGACAAGACGCGTCCCTGTAAACAGCCCGAGTCAGCAGTTCCACGCAAGGTGGTTGAAGGTGCCTCCAATGTCCTTGAAGGTTCCGAACGCGAAGCTCTTCTGCTTGAGTTGACCTTCGATCAGTTTAACTGCTCCGCATAGGGCCGTTTCCGACGAATGACACCCGCCCTACAAGCAGGGTGTTCCCTGTGGAGTGGTCGCCTTGACTGGACCTTGTCACCGGTGTCCACAACTCTTTCTACCGGTTTTAGTAGGAAAGATTTAAAGCTGATCGGACGGAGATTCTGGGTGAGGTATAACCAATCCTGCCTGCTTTTGGAATAGGGACTACGTGCTTACCTCTCCACACCGTCGAAACAAAAGCCAGTGTCAGACTTGCCCTAGCAAGTCTAACAAGCGGCCCTATGATGATATCATCAGCTTTCTGTTAGAAGACCGGATATGTTCCATCTGGACCAGGACACTTGTAAGGTCTGAAAAACTTTAGGGGGCACCTGACCCTGGAAGGAGTTACAATCTCATTGGCAATCTCGATGTCTGTGAAAAAATTGGTCCAGCTATCTTGCTTGACCTTCCGACTCATGTATCTATCCCTCATTTTCGTGCATGAGGTCCATAGTCCAGCCGTTTCAGTAGTGCTGGCACGCCTGAATCTTTCTCTGGTTTCCCTACGAAATTCTTCGAGCTTTCCTTTTCACCAGTGTGTTTCCCCATCCTTACGGATTTTCGTGGATTAAAAATTCCTCTCGTAGGAAGAATTGATGGTACCCGTGGAAATATTGGCTGTCATCTCGAGGGTGTCTAGGTCTCTGATTGAGCTGGGCACCTCTGGAAGTGCACTCATTAATTCAGTGGAAAATTAGTCTGAATACGTTCTTCAAGGATGCCTGGCCCACTCAGGAAACGCGGGTGTGTCAGCTTCTAGCTCAAACTCTATTCGTGAGTGATCTGAGAGGGTGGGTTCGTGCAAGACTCTTCATCTCTTGAATTTGTCTTCAAAACTGCTGTTACAGAAAGTAATGTCAATGATTTCCTCCCTGATAGCATTTTGAAACGTCGGGGTGTTCTCCGTGTTGAGGATATCCAGTTCGTTCGTTATCAGATATTCCAGAAGATCGTTTCCTCTTCTGTTGGTGTCTGAACTACCCCACATGTTATGGTGGGAGTCGTCATCGCATCCAAACAGGAGTGGGAGTGCCCTTACCTTACCTTACAGTATTCCACTAGTAACCGCACTTCCTCTGGAGAATTGATTCACCGTCGTATGGAAAGTAGGCTGATCCCACGACTAGCTTCTCAATCACTCTGAGCTCCGTGACCATGACCATCAGGTCCTTCGAGCACAGTTCCAGCAACGGGACGTTTACTCCCTTCGCCAGTATTCAGACCCTTTCTTTGGTCGCCTTGGGTGTTCTGTGATGAAAACTGACTCCGCCTTATCCCCTTATGGTATCTAGAACTAACCAGGGTTCCTCCATTAGCGAGATATCTGTGTGCCTCGAAGTCATGTTCCTCTGCGGAACCGCAGAGGCGCCTTGACAGTGATTCATGTAATCTGGATAATTTTTAGGCCGAAAGGGGTGTCGTTTAGATCGTTGGCCGTCACTCCTCGTCGCCAGTTGTCTGACCGAGGGACTATTCACTAAAGAATTTCTATCCTATACATTCCATAATCCTATATGCCTATCTTATTCACTTTCATATCTTCGTCACTACGCCGCTTCTCTTCACTCGATCTGACCCGGCAGTAAACGGACACGTACGCGTGTGCAAGGGCGAGTATAAAGAGATGAGGACAGTGCAGGAGCGAAAAAGATGAAAATAAAAGAGCTCTTTGAGTAATCTTAGGTCATATTTTGTCATCTCTGGTCATCAGGTGGTAGTATGATCGAGCATGAAAGTTAAACATTCATCAAATTCTTTTTCATTCCAACAGAACGGAGTTCGCAGTCAAGCAGATCTATTAAATCAGAAGGACTTCCAGGACTTTCGAGACAACCAAGACCTCATTCAAGAAGACGAGAACGCGAAAGAATCTTATTTGCAGAACAAGCAAGGCTTCTGAAGCAATCAGCTATCCGAACTACGAGAGATCCGTCTCCACCTAACAGAGTTCCTTCTCCCATGAAAGAACCTTTACCTCGGAGACATCGACCTAGCTCGCCAACTCACTCAACTGGCTCTAACAGTCCGCCCCCAGAATTACTGCATGGAAATTCAGAACAAGATTCAAACAGTGTCTCTGTCTCTTTTTCTTCTAAGAAGACATCCTCTGATTCTAGTGATGATGAGGTCACGTCAGCTAAAAATTTCCGTACGAAATCATGCCCCTTATAGAAACAAAGAATGCCATATTATTTAGTTTACCCTAAACAAGAAATCATAAACTTTTGTGCGTGCGTGTGTGAAATGACTTTCTGCGGCCCGGAGACGAATCAAGCACAAAGTATCTTTTTTACGTTCACTTCTTCACTTTCTGTGTGGAAAATTCTACTCTGGACCTGCTTCGTCTCCGGGCTAAGAAAATAAGTTTGCACCCGCTTTCATCTTCTTGAAGGCAAACTTTAGATGCAGGTCATGAACAAAGCATATCGTGAGTATCATAAGCGAACAATTGGATTCTTCACTGGTGAAATACATAAACTGATACACATTATACTATTTCCGGTCGAAAACAAGCTTCTTTTTTAGAAAAGTTCAATGGCGCAGTAAACAAAAAAAATTAATGTTCTGTTTTTTCATTTATTTTATCCCAACTCTATTTACTTTATCCTAAAAAACATAGCAAAATGAGCATGAATATATTTGCTGCCCCGATTATAATCTATTCGAGATTTTTCTAGTATGGGCGCAGTACTTGTATCCAAGCACTGGAGGAAAGTTCAATTAAGCGGAGGAAAACCGTACTCAAGGAAAATTAGTGAGGTGAAAATGGGAATGATATTAGTCGGGGGTGTAGCGGCAACTTAATGTTCTCCGCTCAGCAAAATCTGCAGGAATTGAGCTCTTATAATAGGCGATTATGAAATTGCGCTCTTCACGTAAACAGAACAGGACTGGAACAGGTCCATTAGGCGCTACCTCGAAAACGAAGATGGACTGTCCAGGTTGTCATTCTTTGGGAAAAAGGTTGTTCGCGGATCCAGGGCGAGTCAGCGGTGAGCAGTAGAGGTCCGCGCTTTACGATACGCACGAGGACAACATGAAGGAGAGGCAGGTGGCATATATGCTACAAGAGTGTGAGGTCTTGTTGATAGCTGCGACGGTCTGCGGGCAGCAACGTGGCCGCCTAACACGGGAGGAGGTTTACCCTGAGTAGGGGTTTCAGAGCTAGCCGTTAGGCGTGAGACTAGGAAAAGAAAACTAGCTGCCTAGATCTTTTTGAGTTTCAAGTCCAAAACGTCTGCCTGCCCGATGCTAGTTTTTATGACTTTCGCGTCATCCGATCCTATGAGTTCAGAAAGCGACAGACAAGGCAAGGATCACTGAGAACAAAAGATCTGAATGCGAGTAAACTCCTCTAAAGCCGACTCATCCAAACTTACGGCAGGAAAAGTCCTACCGATCGAGAGAATAGGTCTGTTACGACGAGTATAGATCTATCTTCTCTACTCGTACGAAGGCGTGTGCCCATAGAGTCGACAATGATGGTATCCCAGGTAGTGTGTGGGATCCTTGGTCGTTGTGTGTCTAGTTGCTTTTCATAACCTCTCTTCTTTCTTCTACGCATCTCACTTCTTACTTAGTAGTAAAAGTCTTAGACGGGTTTCAAACCACCAAAAGCAAAACCTGCTCAGTACTTCAAGAAACTACAGAACTTAAGCTGATGCCTTAGCCCCTATGACCAACTGACCACGATTATCGGCGACTCTTACTGCTGTGCCAGATAGGGCACGTAGGGCTAGTTTGTTCCGAGAGTCCTTTCGATTTTCTAGTCAGGTGAGGATTCTACTATTGGTACGTAAGATGAACGGTTGATCAATCAGGTACGACCGATAATGACCTGTTGTCTGAACGATAGGAAAGCATTTCTGCCCTTTGCAATGATACCAGGATTTCATTCCAAAAAATTTCGCACTTGCGTTTAATATGATACGTCGTGAACCTTCAGGAACATCCTGCATTGACACGGCTCCCATGTCTTTCGCGCTGGAATCCGTCTGAAGAACCATAGTTATCATTGGCTCCGTTCTGATGAGTGGTAGCGCAGCTTGAGTGGCGCGTTTCATTTCCTTAAAGGCTAATCAAGCGTTTTATGGTGTGATATGGTCGAGGTATGAAATAGCGAATACACCCTGATGACCAGCAAGAACATGTCCATGAAACGTTAGAATGTGCAGGGAGTATTCTGAAGACCAAAGCCCATAACGTGAAATTGAAATCAACCTCCGCGAGGGGTCGAGAACGTGTTTTGGCGCCTGAAGCAATAATTCGATTTGGCGCCCCCATCCAAGGTAATTTATCTAAAATGACAGTTTATTCGTCCCTTCTCTTACGGCGCCTGAGGCAAGCGCCTCACTTGCCTCACCCTCGGGTTGCCTCTGATAATCGCCGTCTTTCTTGCCAGTAATAACTATGGCAGAACTGAATGGAGATTTACATGGTTTGATTCAGCTATCGTTCAGCATTTCACAGCTTTGAGTACCGATATAGATTAGTTTTTCGTCAGATTACCAACGAGGCGGTTTCCGTCTAGAAAAATACACTCGGTTTAGTGCTAGTGGATCACGATGTAGGTCGATAAACCAAGCTTTGTTGAGGACAAGTGTGGAACTAAGTTCAGGACTCACATAAAATGCTCCCGCAAAGGCCCAACCGCTGATATGAGGGGTAAGATCAAAAGTACGCTCTTCCTGTAATTTTTCTTAGCATCGTGCATCATCCTCTCCTTTCCCCCTTTGCTCTCAAGCAGTCATCTCGTGCATGCTTGAATGCCTCCTCCTCATGTTGGCACACATCATTCAAAGAGAGAAGCTAAGGAATGGGGGACGAGGAGCGGCAATTTATGTAACTGCCTTAGAGCACCAATTTTATAAATCCAGATCTGCATCCCCTTTTCCGCTTTTCATTAGATTTTCCATTTTATCCTCTATAGCACTTCCCCTACACCTTCGTCCGATTCCCTTCCCTACAACCTTTGATAACTATATTGGTTCTCAATTCTTCTCTGCTGTTTGTTTCAATTTTTCTTGCTGCATTTTTCCACACCTTTTATTCTTATCGCTGGCCCCCCCCCCAACACCCCTCCTTCAAACTCCTATCGGGCTTTATATATTTTTCTTCATCCTTCTTCCCAAGCTTCATTGAAGAACCTATCTGCAACTGTTACCTTTCCCTCTTTTATTGACCATATCCCTGTCCTTATTGTTTCCCTTGTGATATCCTCTTTAACCTCAATTTCCCTTCTTTTTGTATTTTCTTCTCCACTGTTTCTAACAATTTCATCGAATATACTACCTGTTCCAACATTTTGAAAGCCTCATTAACCTTATCCCTTCCTTTTCTTCCTTTCTTCACTACTTTTCATACTTCTTCCAATTTTCCAAATTCCATTGTCACTTCCTTTTATTTATCCTCACATTCCTGATCCTAGCTATATCTTTTCCCGACTTCACTGACTCCATATTCAACAGTATTCTCTGAAATTGTTTTCAACTTTCCTATTACCATTCCCATCTCTTCTTTCATAGATAGATAGATTTCATAGATTCATAGATAAACCATCCTATCTCTCCTAAACTTCTTAGTAGAGTCTTTTTCTCTCTATCGACTACTTTGTCTTAGGAGTTTCTTCCGGTTTCACCCTCTTCTTGTCCCGATTCTCCTCTTCCTCTCCCTCCTCTTTATGCACTGCGATCTCCTCTGAATATATCCACACCTCCTTCTTTTCTTTTCATCAACTAGCTAAACCCCTCTGTTTTTTCTCCATCTCTCCGTTCACGTATATCCTTACTATCCTCCACCTCTCCCATCCCACTTTTACCCTTTCTGCCATTATTCTTTTGTCCTGTTCTTTTCGACCGTTCGTATCTTTTTTCTTCGCTATTAAATATGTCCAGCTTCCTATAATCAGTCCTCCCATTGTCCTGCCCTTTTTTATCTTTCTCTTCGCTTCTTGAGCCCCCTAGCAAGAGCCCTCCAGTAACTTTTTCTTCACTGTCCCCCACCCTCTTGAATCAAACTATGTCTCCATCATCACGACAAATCCCCGTTGCCCCTCTTTTCCCACAAACTCGTCACCCTTGCTTTCTAATCCAGCTACATTCTAGTAAGATATCCTTCATTCTCTCCTTCAATTCTCATCAACGTTTGTCCCCCTCATTCCCTATTTTACCCTCTTTTATTCCTTTCTTTTCCCTCTTCTCAACCCCTTCTACCTTTCTAGGTCTCCCCTTTCTCCTTCCTTACCTCACCATAAGTCTTTTATCCGTATCCTTCCGCACTTGTCGCATGTAATTGTTTTGTTTCCTCTTTTCTCTTTTGCTTATTCTTTCGATTCAAATTGCATCCATTTTTTTCCCATGTCAAATCCTCCCAGATCCTCTTCACACTTTTATATAAAATAGTTTTCTGGGACAGCACGTTCATCTTATTTTCTCAACTCTTTCATTTCACCAGTTCCATCTTCTCTCCTCAATACCCGTCCCTTCCTACACTTTTTCACTTCCTCTACCTCCACCTTCCCCTTTATTCTTCTTCACACTCATCCACGTCTCGCTTTAATTTGATGCCCTCTGGTCTCAGATCAATAATCAGTATATTTTTCCTTCTCTCCACACCCTCTCATTCCTATTCATTCTTCTCTGTTTTTTCTCAACCATTTTATCTTCTTATTAGGTTCCTTCTGCTTCTCTGATCTTTACTCCAGGTTCTGCATTCTCTTCTTTTATTTCTCTGGACTTTTCCCGTTTGTCCATATCTTTTTTGAGTTTGATATTTCCTTTCCCTTCCTAATTTCTTGCTTTACTTATTCCACACTTTCTTTCTGCCTTTCTTCTTTTATTTCCGTCACCTCTATCATCTTCTCGAACCTTATTTTTCTCATGACTATAAGTTTTCAATTATTGTTCAGTTTAATAATTTTGTTTCCCAGTGTTTTTATTTCATAAACTTTTTGGGTTTCCAACTGTCATTTTCATGAGACCCATTATCCGACTGAGGGCTACATAGAGAGCCAAGATAAAAATTTAGATAGAAATATAAAGTTTCAAAATTTCGAAGATTATAGACCTGAATATAGTTGAAGTTGGATTTTTTGTGGCCTTAGGTCTTAACCTTTTTGGTTTTTGGAATGAACAATGCTTATTTGTCAATTGTTAATGCATTTCACTATATTAATATAACCTCATCAGAACTGTTAAGATTACGAAGGTCAATACAACTTGCGCATCGAAAAAGAACTACATTTACATCATGAATATCATATACTCCGCACTTACCACATTACCAATCTTCATAAAGAATTTTCATTAAACAATTAATTGTCCTTCCAAGATATAGAAATTATAAGTAGAGATATTGTTTTCTAAAGAAAATTGAAGTTCGGGTTCAAAGATTTTTACCAGCTATTTTTTGTGAAGGTTATGTTTGGTTTTCAAGGTTTCAGAATTCTAGATGTAAGAGAGTACATGATGTTGAGAAAAGTACAAAATAAGAGAACAATGTAAATTATGGAATTTCAATAACCTACTTACAGCTGCTGGTGAATAAAAAATTGTTTATAAGGTTACCATCCTTCTCTCTGTTGGTTTTTTGGAGCAGTATGACACGCATTAGGACTTGAAATCCAGTTATTTCTTTTTTTACTATTAGAAAAAGTTTTTTTATTGTTTTTTTTTTGCTTTAAGTCTATGTTATTTTTGTTAAAAATTAAAAATTATTGTGTTAGAACCAATATTTGAGTCAGATCACATGATAGTGCGGCCTTGCTCACGAGTGGGTCTTTCAAGTGCGTGCCCGTGCCCCCCACCACTAAAACCATTAAGCGCGCTCAACCAATGAACCCGGGAGAGTTCGAGCGGTTCGAACTCTTCATGTTCACGTTAACAACATTTCGTTTGTTGATTTATTTATGAATGGTTAAATGGAGTTGAGTGAGCGATTTGTAGATGTGAAGAAGTGTAGTGTTTGTGGTGTCACATTCATGCAGCAAAACTCTCTAAATAAACATTTTATAGAAGTGCATAGTGTGATTGAACTGGAGACTTGTTCTGTGCAAGTACAAATTAGATTTGTAATTTATCAATTTTTAGTAGGCCTCTATAAATTTAGTCTGAAGAATATCATCATTTCCAATAATATTACGTTCGTTCAAGTTACATTGCAAGAAATTTGTATGAAAAATATTAAATTATATATA
>WSXT02168099.1:0-40183 GCA_011762715.2 Neuroterus valhalla | reverse complement strand
GTTCAATTTTATATTGAAAACATTAATTATTTTGAATCAAAAAAATTTTAACGACTTTGTTAAATTTTCTACCAAACTGTTGCATTTACATTTGAAAAAGAGGAACTTTCACACATTTAAGCGTGAGTCTGAATTTGAAATTCTTCCATCTCTTTCTGATGTCTCTCTTTTGTGCTGCACCTGTATACGTACCTATGGTTTGTACATGGTTCGTATCTGTGGCTCGCTTCTTACTGCTGAGTTTGACTGTACAGGCCCGCGCTCGCCTCGAGCGAACAACAGGTGACCCAAAGAGCAGGTAAAGGGCTAGATGGGGAACCATGAGGTAGCTAGAGCTTCTTTTGAGCTCCATATTCTTAACTTTCTTTGTCCTACCCCTTCTTCTCTAACTATTTCTAACTCGCCTTCCTGAACTCTTTCTCTCTTGATTTCTCGATTCTCTATCTCTTTGTTCTCTTCTCCTAAAGTTTTGACCTCTCTCGCCTTGACCACTTTCCTCTTGACCTTTTTCTTTTTGTGTTCTTCCTTCTTAAACACTCTCTTCCTAATCTCTATTTCTCGAACTTTTTCTTCACCCATACATTTTTGATATTCACTCCTTGATTTCTTCATTCTTGACCTTTATCTCCTTCAACTTTAATTCTCTCGACATCATCTTCTTTGACATCCTCCTTCTTGAGTTATTTTTTTCTCCTTCTCTTTCTCCTTAAGTTCTTCCTCCTTGATCTTTTTATTTCTGACCTCTCTCGATCTGACTTTTTCCTCCTCAAATCTCCTCTTCTGATCCGTTCCTTTGCAATCTTATAAATTTTGACCTCCTTCTCTTCACTCTCTTGTTGCTTGGCTTCTGAAATCTTTCTTTCCTATTTCGCTTTCACTTTTCATTATATTATCTTACTTCTATAAATTTGCATGCTTGATCCCTTCCGTTTTCATCTCTAGCTCCTTAAGCCCTTCCTGCTCCACGCCTTTTATCTTTTTTCCCAATCACATGTCTCCTTCTACCTTTTTCCTTTCTGATTTCATCCGTCCTGGTCTTTTTTTCAAACAATAGCTTAACCTTAACTTTCCCTTCTTCGACCTACGTCTTCTCAAAATCTTTTGCCCCAAACTCTTCTTCTTGGAATATTCTTTTTCAATTCTCTCCATTCTTCCTTTCTTTCTTCGAAACTCTCGCCATACCCCTGTAACCACCCCCCTCCCCTCTCCTTTACTGGTTTGATCTGATATCATTGTAGTATATATAATTATGTTTTTTATTTTTTGATTCGTTCGTTACTTCTCAACCTCATTTTCTCTGATTTACTCCGTCTTGAATTATCCCTTCTCATCTCCTTTCTTTTTCGCCTTTTTTCCCTACCTCTCACTTTTCCATCTCCCACATCTCGATCACTTTCTCCCTAAACTCTTTCTTTTCGACAAGTAACTTCTCAGTGTCTTCTTCCATGATCTCTTTCTTTCTGGTCTCTCTTCCCTTTTTCCTTTCCTTCTTGACTTGTCTAACGTCTTTCTCATTCAAATTCACCTCCTGGACATTTTTCTCCTCGAGTAATTTTCTCTTTCCTCTATTCTTTTGACTTGTTCCATCTATCTTTTTGAGTGACTTCTTCACCTATTTTCCACAATTTCATTGTTTAAAACATTCCCCCTGATAATTTTCTCTTCAGTTTTCTCTTTTTCTCATTCAGTTCTCATTCTGGTCTCGTCATTTTCGAAATCTTTTTACCTAGCTTTCCGATGTTTATCTGATTGCTGACTTCCTTACGTCTTACTTTTCCCTCTGCGATCCATATCATTCTCATCTTTCTTTCTCTTAACTTTTCAAGCCCTTCCTTCTTGTCATATTCTTTTCCAACCTTCCCTTCTCCACACCCTGTCCTCTAATCTTTTGCTCCTCTACCTTTTTCCGCTTAACCTCTTATTTTTTCATATCTCCTTGCTTGATCTGTTTCTTTTCAAGTTTTCCTACTCTCTGAAAATTGGAAATAACAGCAAAAAATGATCAAGCTACTCCAAATACGGAAGAAAAGAATAAGGAATGGTGAAATACAAACAGGAACGTATTTCTCATATTCTATCATTTAATCCCCTCTTCCTTTCCATCCCTTCTTCCTTCCCTCTGGAGAATTTTGGGGCTTTTACCAGTCATAAGCATTTCCTATTTGTCGAAAAAAGTTGGAAGAATGTTAGCAACACGGTTTCCGAATTGAAATTTTGCGAGGAACTGATTTTTCGCTCATGATTCCAGAACATTTATGAAGGATGTAGAAACGACAAGATAGAAAAAAATACATGCAACATTATTTTCAGTTAGATGCAGTCATGTGAGCAGAGAGAGAAAATGAAGTCGCGAATGGCCAGGGGGAGGAGGGAAGTGTGAGGAAGGAAGAGAAAATGCCACTGAGGAGCAAGATGTTGGAAATTTTCAGGGAAGAAGAATGTAGAGTAAGGAATGAAAGTGGGGTAATGAGATATTGAGGAAGTAATGAGAAGTGGGAAGAAGTAAAGGGAAATCAGGCTTAGTTAAAGCAGGGGGGGAAAAGTGAGGGAAAACTGATGACAGAACAGAAAGGTGACAAGGAAGTAAGAAGAGGATTGGAAAGAGGGAGACGAAAGTTAAACATCAAAAATAATGTATCGAGTAGGCTACGAATTATAGGTAGGAGAAAATAATTTTATTATGACATGTTCGCGAAAAAACTAAACTGCGAGAACGAGAACGAGAAGGGAATAAAATTATGGAGTCCATATATTCAAGGATGAAAAAGTTTTTAATACTGTCTTGACTCCCTGCAGGGCAGTATATTTCCATGAACCTATTGCCACGCAAAACTCAGCTTTTTACAAGACACGTGTTGCCTGATGTATTCCGGCCGAAACTTATTTACCCTGGAGAATCTATGCTACATTTTGTAATATGCCGAATTTATAGCTTATACCTATTCTATCGCGCTGCCGAGGGTCGCAACTCCAGATTGGAAATGCATGAATTAATCCAGGAGTTCTGGTTTAGATGAGGAATTGATAGATATTATTTATTGACGGTACATTGCACTGACTTTTATTCACAATCCTCTATTCCTCTTCTTCTTCAACTCATCTGGATTTCACTACCCTCTTAACTATCTGTTCTTAACCTTAGGTATATCTTGAATACTCTGCATTTGCTCTTCGTATCCTACCTTCAATTGACACTTCAATTTTCTTTCCATTCATCCACCCAGCTCTTCTTGTCGACCTCTTTACTCCTATGATGTTTATAGATTTTTGACATTCCTCCTTATACACTCATTTATAACTTTTTTTCTCCTTGTATTTTTCTCCTCTCTCCTTCGTCACATTCGTTTTCCTATTTCTATCTCCAATACCCTATCGTTTCAATTTGGTTTTTCTCCTACATCCACGTCTCGACTCTTTTGCTGGATACTTTTCATCTTCTTTTTGGGACTTTAACTATTCCATTTCTGCTTCATCACTTCCACCGCTTCCTACAACCTTTTCTTGGGAAGCAAAAGTTCGAGTTTGCATGGAAGACAGGGTAAGAAGGTCCAGATAGCCACGGGTAGCAAGGTTAGGGAAAAGAGGAGGGAAACGTTAGAAAGGCTCAGAATGTTTACAGAAAGCGTGGTGCGAGGAAATATTTCGGCAAAATTATGCAAAATGATAGAAGAGGTTATAGAGATAAATAGGACTAAGCAGAAGGAAAGGAAGAGGAAACTAAGCACAGGACTGGGTCGAAAATAGCAAGGGTAGGGAAAAGTATGAGCGAATAGAAAAAAGTCATTAGAAGTTTGGAATTAGGGATGAGAAGTTTGGGTCAGGAACTAGAAAGGCTAACGAGCTTCATCAAAAGGGTGAAAAAAATGTAAGCTGGGATAGATTAGATAGAAAGCTATAGCCACAGTTCTGAAGAGGGAATGAAGGAGAGATTAGAATAAGGAAAATGAAACGTGAAGAAGAATAGAGGAAGAAAACGTGAGGTAAAAGAAAGGAAAGATAGATAATAATATAGTGAAGGGGAGGCAAGGGCATGTTAACAAAAACACAATTTCGATGAAAACAATGGTGGCGAAGAACAGGGAAGAATCCATGGGTCAGAGAAAACATAAGGACGGGTTCCAAAAACAAAACAAAAAAGTTAATAAGAGGAGAAAATAAGAGAGAGAGAGAAAGGATAGTACACTTTCCTGGAGGCGAGGAGCAGCAATGGCCTATGTTATTTTTGATGAACAGGTTAGGGTTAACATGAGGATCCTAGAGATAGGCGAGTCCGTGTAAAGGAAAGTTACAAATCCGAGACTAAGAATAAGAGTCGAGTTCACAGGAATATAGAAGCAAGAGGAAAGAGCATGATGAGTTATGTAAAGGATAGAAAGGGAAGCAGATCGAAAGGTTCACGGGAAGGCAGGATAGGTTGGCAATGAGAAAGCATCATAAAAAGCAATGCACAAGACTGCGAAGAAGAGTTCGAAAAAAAATTGCAAAAGAGAGGAAGAAGGAGATAGAAAAAGAGGAAGACGAGTATATTGCGAGAGAAGGAACAATAAGGGTGATATGGCTAATAAACGAAGGAAAGGAAACAGGTAAAGAGCGGAGGAAGAATTGTTAGGAAGAAAAAAGAGGAGGAAATAAACATATACTATAAAATAGAGAGATTATATGGTATTGTTGACATAGAATAAAGGAGGAATAGCATGTTCGATTGCGTAACAAAAAAGGCACTTGATGAGAAAAGATCATCTTCTTATCAGTGATTTAAAAAGTTTAAATTCAATCGCTCCTACTGTAAAATTTCCCTGATCTTCATTAGGGCCTATTCTTTGCGGGACATCACGTTACCTATATATGGAATTGTTTCATAAGAAAAGAGAAGGAAAGGTGGAAATGACGGAGCAAGATAAAGAGACAATTTTAGGAGAAGAGAGACTAGTCATAGAATAGAAGATACAGGTTGATGAAGTCAAAGAAGTTCAAGAGCGGGTCTATTTTTTACTTTTGTAAAATCTGACGCTTGAAGGAAGAAACTATAGATTTGAGTTTTGTAACAGTAGTTTATAAAAAGGGTTACAGGTACAAAGAAGGGGTTTATATTTTGGCTCCAGCAATAATATGAAATTCGCTAGAGTATTTATGTGAACTTATATTGTCCAAAAGCTTAACAATGCAGGTTAAGTAACCAACCCCATTTGTGATCATTTTGGTCTCTTGAAATTAATGCCTCTGCATTATGATCGCAACTTTCATTGTGTCATTAGTGGAATTGCACAATGTGGTCTGCTGGCGTTAATGTAATTAAATCAACTTGTTCCCCAAACGTGTTAAGGTTGGGTTTAGGAATATACATGGAATATGATGTGTCAAAAGAGCGGAGAAAATCATATTAGAAAGCTAATTTACTAGAGCAATTATGCTGGGACCTGGAATTATAAGCTTTAGGTGTTGGGGGAAGGAACTTGGATTCTCATCAACAGCAGGCAAGAAAAGGGGGAAATTCAGGCGGCGTCTTGGCTACTAATTTCACAATATCACAATATAAAAAGCAATTTTTCTCACGAAGAATCGCGGGAAAAAGGAGAAGGAAAAGGCAGAAGTTCACATTAACAAAAAAAAATGAGGGAAGAAATGTAAAGAGTAAAAAGGAAGAGAAGCAGCAACGACTACAACGACGAAGACCACGACAACGACAAAAACAACGACAATGACAACGATAAGGAAGACGACGACTACTACACTAACGATAACGACACCAACAACGAGAATGACAGTGACAAAGAGGACGACGATGACAACGACGACAACAACAAAGTCAATGAGAACGATACCGACGACAACGATGACAACAACGAAAACAAGGGCAACAAAGATACCGACACTGACGATAACGACAACTACAAGAACAACGACAATAAAGAGGACGACGACGATTACGACACCAGTAACGGCAACGCCAACGATACCGACAACAACGCCAGAAATGAAAACGAAAACGACAAAAACAACGGCAATGGCAACGACGATTAAAACGACGACAAAGACACCAGAAACGGCAACGCCAACGATACCGGCAACAACACCGACAACGACAATGGCAGCTACTACACTAACGATAACGACACCAACAACGACAATGACAGTGACAAAGAGGACGACGATGACAACGACGGTAATGACAAAGTCAATGACAACGATACCGACGACAACGACAACAACAACGGAAACAAGGGCAACAAAGATACCGACACTGAAGATAACGACAACTACAAAAACAACGACAATTGCAGCAACAATGAAGACGATGACGACGATTACGACACCAGTAACGGCAACGCCAACGATACCGACAACAATGCAGAAAATGAAAACGAAAACGACAAAAACAATGGCAATGGCAACGACGATGAAGATGACGACAACGACACTAGGAACGGCAACGCCAACGATACAGACAAGAATACCGACAACGACAATGACAACTACTACACAAACGATAACGATACCAACAACGACAATGACAGTGACAAAGAGGACGACGATGACAACGACGACGATGACAAAGTCAATGACAACGATACCGGCGACAAAAACAACAACGAAAACAAGGGCAACAAATATACCGACACTGAAGATAACGAAAACTACAAAAACAACGACAATGGCAGCGACAATGAAGACGACGACAACGATTACGACACAAGTAACGGCAACGCCAACGATACCGGCAACAACGCCAAAAATGAAAACGAAAACGACAAAAACAACGGCAATGGCAACGACGATAAAGACGACGACGAAGACACCAGAAACGACAACGCCAGCGATACCGGCAACAACACCGACAACGACAATGACAACTATAACACTAACGATAACGACAAAAACTCCAACGGCAACCAAGAACGGCAACTAACGGCAAATAACACTGACGAGAACGACAACGTCAAAAACAACGACGACGACACTGACGAAAACGACAAGGTCAAAAACAACGACAACGATGATGAAGACGAAGACGACACCGACACCAGAAACGGCAACGCTAACGATACCGACAACAACACTGACAACGATGACACTGACGACAACGACACCAAAAACGACAACGACACCAACAAAGACAGCGACACCAACAACGACAACGACACCAATAACGACAGAGACAATAACAATGACGACGACAACGACGACACCAGAAACGACAACGCCAAGGATAACGACAGCAACGCCAACGACAACGTCAAATACGACGACACAGACGACACCGACGACAAAGACTTCGACGAAAACAAGGCAAACAACGGCAACAAAGATACCGACACTGACGACAACGACAACGGCAACGTTAAACCTTTATTCCGGACTCGGGAGTCTCAAAACATGGAGATTTCATTATATCTACGAAAGTCTATTTTCACATAAAACCATAACCTTCTCATTGTGATGAGAATGTAAAAAAGACTAGTCCAACAAAATAATAAGTGCATTAGGGAAAGTATTGATCAAAGGAAGATGGTTGAAAGGAAAGTGTCGAACAAAACGAAACGAAAAACAGGAGGAAGAGTAAAAAGTGAACCGAAACAAGGAACAAGAGGAGGAAAAATTGCGTAAGCTGGACTCTCTCCTTTCTCCTCTCATTTTATGTATTTCCTAGAAATAAAAAAGATACGGAGGAAGAATAATGTAATATTGAGAGGCTGCTTTCTCTTTCCTTCCTTCTCTTGTTCTTCATTTGACTGGTTGTATAAAAAGTATGTACAGCGATGTGGTCAGAATAGACTGTTGGTTCTGGTGAATTATGTCTGATTCTATTCTCCTTTTCCTTTCTCAATACATATATTCCACAACAGCATAAAAAGAAATCTGCCTGCTGCGCAGGCACATTCTCATGGCTCGCTGCGCGAGCGGCTCTCTTCGCTCGCAAGTTTGAGCGCGCCTGCGGCGCGTGTCGTTCGGATCTCGCGCTTCGCGCTCGACTTCATACGTGTTTAATCCAGTCTACAGTGTAATGCATACACAGAATTACAATTATTGAAAAACTGCTGAAAACCTCCACTTCTATGAAGATTTTTTTTTTCATTTTTGATAACATTTTTTTTATATTAGATTTACCTAAGGCTCTACTGGCCTTAAGCAATACATTCTCATTACAATACTTGCCAGCAATATTTACATCTCACATAGTTCGGCTAAGAAATTGAATTTTTCATTGTTTAAATAGCGTTGTCACGATCAAAAGAAAAATATATACGCCGTATTAGGAAAAATTTCATGTAAAACTTGTAAAACTTTTTAAGAAGAACAATTATTCTATAAATTATCTCTTCTTGTCTCTTATTTTTTGGCTTGGAGATGGAATTTTTTATTTTCGTAAGTGTTTTCTCGATGAAAACGAAAACTATTCGTACTATCGAAAAATGATCAACAATGAATTTGTAGACTTTCTAAGGTGCACAATTTTTGTTTCTTTCATTTTTTTTTATATCTCGCATAGTTTTGCTCAAAAATGGAACTTTTCATTTTTTGTGACATTTTCCTAGATTCAAACAAAAAATATGCATCTGATGAAAAATGGTGTATATCAAATTTATAGGTCGTTTTGAAATAAATAATTTTTTATCTTAACATTCTTTCGCACCTTGCATAGTTGGAGCGGAAACATGGATTTTTTATTTTTCAAAAAGCGATTTTGATGGATAAAACCAGAACCGTCGGTCAAAAATGGCTGGTTAACGAACTCGTCCTTTCTTCCGCGGCCTTAAAAGATTGTGTCGAAGCCTAATCGAATATGATCATTCTTTCGAAAGGTATCGAGTTCACAGATTAGTTTTCATTATTTTTTGTGCGATCAAAAATGAATTTTCGATTTTTTGAGAAAATTCAAGAAGTCGTATTCACGACCTTGTAGGGCTCTTAAGAAAAAACGTTTTTGCTCTCTGACTTTCTTTTTCATCTTGCGTTATATGGCTAAAAATTCTCATTTTCTCTTATATTTTTGGATTTTTAAAATGCCATGACTCTGACAATTTTGCTTTTATCAAAAAAAGTCATGAGGATGAATTGCTTCATCTTTTACCTACTATAAGAAAACGTACTTACAATTTTTGAGTCTTGGCAAAAAAATTCTGAAAAAATGTTCAAAATGCTTCCTCCCTTCGATTTCTCATTCAAAATAGCTGGTTAACGAACTCATCCTGTCTTTTCGGTCCCTCAAAATGTGTGCTAAGGGGCAATTCAATCCAAACATTCTTACGAAAGTTATCGAGTACACAGATTGCAGACTAGAGACTACAGACTACAGACTACAGACAGACAGACACCTTCGTAAAAACCATTTTTTTCTGACTCAGGGGGTCTCAAAACGTGGAGATTTCATCAAATCCGCAAAAGTCAATTTTCACATAAAACCAATACCTTCTCATTTAGAATGAGAATGTAATAGAGGGGAGCAAAAAAGAGAGTAGTTGATTTTGAACAATTTCCTAATGTTTTTTTCCTGTTTTTGATTTTGTTGTAAGCATAGGAACAATAAGGAGTAGGTGAATAAGAAGTGCAGAGCAAAAGTGATATTTTGTTGCAGGCAGAGGGGGAAAAAAAGAACAAGATAAGTAATGCGGTGAAAGGGCAAGTAAATACAGATGAAAGAGTAGCGACGAGCGTTTTAATGGGTAAGGATAATAAGAAAGAGTAATGTAAAGTAATAATACTTTGTACAATTGCTTATATAACTCATTTGAGAGCACAAATTTTTATCATCCATCAAAAATATTTTTCGATCAAAGTCTTACCTTGCTCTACATTTATTTCCTAATCTTTCATCTAACTTCCTCTGACACATTTTCTAGCCTCTCTGATTGCTGCTCTTGAAAGCTGAAAGGCAGAAATGAGAGAATCACAGCGACAACGCAATGTGGGAATAGGGAGGAAAGATTCTTTCTTAGAGATTGAGGATGATGATGAGAAATTAAATGCTACGATAAACTAAAAGATGCAAAGAGGTGGAAAAATGATAAAAGTAGCTCGATAAGGACCCGAAAAGTAGAAGAATAATTAAAGATTTCGTAAGAAGAAGAAATGCAAAGAAGGTAAATGTGTAGAGGCGACATGAGAGCACATGTGAGATGATTCCACCCGAAAAAAAAGAGAGGAGAAGATATCATAAGGAATTCAAGAAAATTTAGAGAGAGAAGAAAAAAGTAAGAGAAAAGATTAGGAAGGCAAAAAAAGGGAGTTTAAAAGACGATCAAATATTTTTTTTCTGCAGGAGGTGTAAGGTGAAAGATGGGACTGTAGATTCAAACTCCCTGATAGCAGTTTTTCAAAAAGGGTTACAGTTTCGGAATGGGATCTCAATGTAGAATCTAACGATAATGTAACATTCACCGGAGTATTAGGAAAACTTATACTATGCAGAAGCTGAACAGTCCGAGTCAGGTGATCCCATTTGTAAGTATGCTCGTTTCTAAGAATTATTGCCCCTGCATTATGTTTGGAGCTTTTATTGTGTCATTAGTGTAATTGCACCATGTGTTCTGTTGGCGTTAATTTAATTAAATCAAGTTGCCTCTAAATTGTATCAAGCTCGGATCTCATAAAAATATGAGAATCAATTTGTCAAAAGGGGGAGGCAAATTAAATTTGAAGGGTAATTTACTCGAGCAATAATGCTGAAGCCTGGGAATATAGCACCCAGGTGTTTGGAGACACAACTAAGACCCTTATAACTAGCAAGCGGAATAGGGAGAAAATCAAGACGGTATCTCGGCTCAAAATCTTACAATGTTGCAATATCAGAAATAATTTGATCCATCATCAATACTCGGGAAACGAAGAGAGAAGAAGAGGGAAAAGTGAACCCAGAAACAAAGCCAGAGAAGAAATAGAGAGAATGGTTCACAGAGGCAGAAGAAGATAATAGAACACCAAGATAATATGAGAAGGAAAAGAAAGTTAAGCTTTGTCAATTACAACAAAACGAGAATAGGAGAGTGATAACCGGAAACAAGAAGGAAGAAGAGGGAAAAAGAATAGGGTTAATCCAATATTTATTTTCGTATAAATTATACTAGTAGGGCGTGAATATATTTTTGCTCTAATCAGATAGTAGTACGGAAAGAAAGGACAAGGGGATTTGCAAAGGAGTGAAAAATCCAACTTATTTTCTCTTTCTTCCTTCTCCTCTTCCTTCTTCGATAAAAACGTCGCAGAACATTTTAATTGTCACGTCGTAAAGAAGGGGTCGAAAAAGAACGAAAGTAGAGTAAGAAGATAAATATGATTGTATTGATTGTCTTCTGCTCTTCTCTTCCCTCCTCTCATACAATATTCTCAAAACATTTCAGGTTGTGGGTGTCAAGGAAAGATAAGAGAAGGGGGCGGGGGTGAGGGTGGGGAGGAATGTTATCAGTTAAAAAATATCAGAAATTGGTGAAGGAGAAGAAGGAGTGATTGAGTGGGGAAGGAAAATACAGGAAAGTGATTGAGTATAAAAAAGGAAGGAAAAGTAAATAGGTGATAAGGAGAAGCGAGGGAATGATGTATATAGCGGAAGCGAGAAAAAATAATTGGTGGTTGAGGAAGTAAGGGGAAGATAAGTGAACGTGATGTAAGTAAAGGAGAAAAGTGCATTTCTGTTGGAAAGTAATTCACTAAGCGGGTATAAAAAAGTGAGAAGGAGATTAAAGTTAATGGATGTGATAGGAGCTGATAAGATGCAAATGAGTCGAATTGAGGGATGAGAGGAGTGACAGGAAGTCAGTAGTTTCTAAGGAGGTTTATGGATGTGAGGATATTGTGGGGGAATTGGGGAAGAGTAGTAGTAGAAAAATGAGGAAATGGTAGGAGACTTGTTTCCATACAACCTCATTTCGTGCTAGTAATTTGTAACTGACCATTCTTTTTTCCCCTTTGCCCCTCCATCATTTTTCATCTCCTTCAGACTAGGCAAACTCATCCGAAGCGTATGAAAAAATCCGGAAGAGCAGATCTCGTGAAATTTCTACCTGTATGCGGCTAAATTGAGACGCGTCATGGATGCTAATTATTGCCGCTGAAATATGAGAAAGTTATGTAATCTGATGAAATAATATTCCTCTGAATCAAAAATATTCTAGACACTGTTGGTGATCAAAACGATTCTAGGAAAATTGCGGAAAAGGCGATTTCTCCCTTTCCAAATGACCAAAGTTGAAATTTATTCACATAATACATAAAAAAATTATTTAAGATTTCGGAAAACATAATTGTGTAAAGAAACGTCATTTGCGACAAGATTTAATGGAAGCGAGGGGGAAAAATGATTTTTATTCTGTCTTTGAATGTCCACACCAAGCATGTAGTCATCGGAAATGTTTTAAAACACTCAGAAAATATAAGATCGAAATCTCATGAATGAAGATCATCAGGAAAGTAATTAAGGAGAAATATCAATCTGAATGTCTATACTAAGCCCTCATTCGCACGATGCAGGATTGCTGGATCCGTTTACCATCCCCTTACTATTCCTATCCTCCCTAGAGTTTCCGTTGCCTTTTTACGCATTCCTCCTGAAAGTTTATTATTCTACTACCCCGCTACCCTTACTCCTCCTGCCAATACTTTCCTTGTTATATCCATCCCTCCCCCCCCCCTACTTTTTTTTACCCTTTAACTCCTTTCTCTAATCTGTCTAAAGCTAAATATCTAATCTGCACATGATCAGCCTGGCAAAAATCCACATGGGATTCCAGATCCTCCCAGTATTCCTCAACATACTTTTGTCGAAACGCGACTGGAGCACGTGCCGATGCGTGACGTATGCTCATGCAAATTTCCATGACTATGGCTTGCTCCAGTGACTCCTTTCTGATATTTTGCCTACTATACTCTAATTTTTATCTATTTTTATATTTCCTTCCACTTTCTTTCATTATCCTTTCATATGGTTCAATGAAAACATCGAGAATAGGGTCATGAATATTTTTATATCATAATTATCACTAAATAGGCCACGGCCATTACGCGTTCCGCAGATCGCTTGCTGTTGGATGACGCGTACACATGAGAAATTCCATAAGTGCAGCCGAGTCTGAGTGGAAGATCAATTTCACCACCTTATGGAGAATATTGCAAGTTATGGATACTTCATTTTAAGTCTATTTCCACACATCAGGTTACAAAGTGTCTTATGAATTCCACAAATTCTATCAGTTCAAGAGATGTGGGTTGCCTGATCAGCTATACTTAATTTTTACTTCTAATAGCTATCATACAAAATTCTAAAAGTTACATGCTTGCATCTAAAAAATGTTTAATTGATCAATGAGAAACAAGATGTTACTTCGACTTTGATACCCATTCTAGACTCTCGTAGTGTGGGGACCGAAACGAGCTGTGGCGCGCATCCCGGTCCTTCGGGCATAGGCTACATAAGTAGCTCTGGTGACGCCAACTGTCAGCTCGCTCCTTAAGAAGTCGGGTACCTTGCGAAGGCCGATAACATGGGCTTTGCTACGGATAGCGCAATTTCAAAATATATTAGAAAAACCAATCGTTCGAAACGAATTTGTTGTGTAGTTGGATGTTCTAATAATCAAAAGAAACATCTGCATCTAAAAGTTTATATGTTCCCTGGCCGATCCTACGAAAAAGCGAGAAAAGGAAAGTGGATTGCTGCTCTCCGTCGTTTAACGTATGTATTTAATTTATTCATTTATTAATTGAATAATGCAGAATAATGGTCGTATGCTGATATTTCCAAAGTTCAAGCGAGAGGGAATGATATTGCACTGCTTTTCTCTATGCATCTAAAAAGGATCATTTGTTTTGACAGTAAAATTGTAGGTTATGTGCATGTGGACAAAGTAATAGATTTGCTCTCTAGTAAATTTATTCAGAAACTCACTGGCTGAATGTTTCGATTTTGCTTAAATATTTATATAAAATCTAGAGAAAAATACCTTAAAGAAGAATTGTAAATGATGCAGCAAGGGAAATAATAATTTGTTTTCGAATAACTATTTTCCACATTTACATAAATGCATAAAGCAGCAGCATGCTTGCAAAAGCCTGTTCCAGCTTCACAACTATAAGTTGTACTTTATACCAATCTATCAGACTTTAGCTATAAAAATAGTTATAAAAATATCAATGAAAATTAATTTTTTTCTAGTAAAAGCGTGACTTTTCCAATGCATTTTCAAATAAAAAAACATGAAATTCCTACGAAAACAGATGAATTTTCGAAACAAAAAGACAAATTTCGTAATAGAAGATGAATTTTCAACCGAAAATATTTTTCATTCAAGAGGAAATATACTTGGTAAATTTTTCGTTTGAAAAATTGGATTTTGATGTCGTGAATTCGATTTCAAGGAAGTGACCATAAAGTCAGAAATATTCAACTACCTAGTCGAATTTTCAATATCTGTTTTAAAATAAATCTTTTGTAGTTCAAATTTTTACGTTGTTGGAAATTCCACTGTTTGGTCAAACGCAATTTTATCGGTAAAAAAATTATATTTCTTGGTTAGGAATGAATTTCCTCGTTCAAAATGAATTTTTTCTGGATGAAAATTCAACTGATTTTTGAAATTTTTCATTTCTATACTGAACACATTCATATTTCTTGCAAAACATTTTCCAAAGTTATATTCAGAAAGTATAAAACATATTATATAAGAATGTTTCAATACAGCATGTTTCATTTGCAAACTGCGTAATAAATTAACAATTTTAGATTAACATAATTTTTCCAGATGCACATATTCATCTCAAATTAGCTTAATGTGCGTGCTTTATTTCATTTATTCGTAAACATTCTCGTAACTTCGTACTTTGGAATTGAGCAATTGTTTAGGTTATGCAGATTTTCAAAATTACATCTACTTTGACATTATAAATATTTTCTTTTTTTCTCGTGCTTTCAGCCCCTGGTGTGTATCTAGTAACGCATCCAGATATTTTATTGGTTAATTCCTCGTGGGATTCTTCTTCAACTTCGCCAACATGGAAGCTTTATTACAATTTTTTTGCCTTGTTCTAAACTTTTAGGCCAAAAAATGCTTGTATTTACTTCCTGAAATCCTGTTCGTAGTATAATAACCATTGATTTCTGAGTTTATGACGTTCGAACAAATCGAAAAGCTTTAGGAATATGTATTTCAGGTGCAGACTTTCATATAAATACTCGCGTGAGCCGGTCGCGGGCTACCAAAGGTACCTCACTATTTGAAATTATATCAGAGAGATGGCACGAGCGAAGCGCGCCAGAGGTACTTACCTAGCCTATACAGACGCGCGTCATAGCCTCAACCGTCACTGAATTGATTTATGCATGGATGTTGAACCGTCAATGATCTATCAGACGCTTCGACTTGATTGTCTAGAACTCGATCTATTTTCTAACTGCCCTTTTCAGGGCTATCCTGTGCAGAGCAGAAACCCAACGGGTACCAGCGAATTGCCTATAACCAAGATTGATGTAGAAGAGCTTCAGAGTAACTTCTCTACGATGACTTTAAGGAGCTAACAGAGCAAACTTTCCGAAATGGATAGGTTATTAAGTTATATTATTATGAATGGTTATTAGGTTTTTTCCGCTGACAGATACACAAATCTAAGCTCAAATCCCTACTAAAAACTCTCATTCCCAGGGTAATACGAAGATTTCACTCATCAATGTCATGATAGATGAAGTGAACCGTCCTTACACGGGACTCCACAGCATCTGTAAGAACAACTGCGAGTTCTCTCTCATAATGTACAGGAAGCGTATTGTAGTCCATGCTGTGTACAGCACTTATGAAAAAAGACTGCCTCGCTGTTCTCAAAACCTTGGGTGATCAATGCTTTGAATATTATTATTATAAGAGTGAATCATCACCTACACCAATCAAAATGGTGATCAGGAACGTTCAATCGTCCTATCCTGAAGAGGCAGATACGTCTGAACTCGAAGAAATCGGTTTCAATATTCTTTCTTGTTGTAGGATGTAAAACTCTCTCTCTCAGCAAGAATAATGTCAGTCTTTCACACATTTCCCGAAGCTATCAGCCTCGCCTCTCAAATCATCAAACAAATGCTAAATCTTGTAATAACCAATGGCCAATTCAAGAACTAATTTTCTCTGAAAACAATCTTCTTGAACGCATGTGGCGTCACCCAAAAAAAAACATGAAAAACCAAGTTCTCTCTATCATAACGATATCTCATTTTCTCTTTTAGATCAAACACTCATACATAAACAATCACTCAAAATCAGGGGCTACAACACTTATAGCAACAATACCAATCGATGAATGGCAATCTTGAATAGAAGGAACATTCAACATAATAAATGTCCTGCCCCAGAACTTGAAATACTGGAAGCAAATGCGTTCCAGATTAAAAGTACTGTTGCTGTAGTGCCGGCCTATACTAAACTCAACGAAACCGCCAGAACCATACTAATAAACAGGTGATTTCCCTGATTCATTGAAATTGAGACTTGGATAAAAACCATCCGAAATTCGTCACATTCAAAACAATTATTTGAAAAGAATTTCACAACCTTTCCCGATCGGTACTGATAAAATTTTCTCATTACTTGAAATGTGTCTATTATTTGGTTCACGAATTCTTTTCGGATTTCGTTTTATAGGTCTTGAAGAAGTATAAAAAGTCATGATGTCAATTCATCAAAGTATAACTTACACATGAGCCGTTTTTGTGGACGTCGAAAAAGCTTTTGACAGTCTGTGGCGCAAAGGACTATTCAAGATATTTATTGATTACAATTTCCCAAGCAGTATCATGAGACCCTGTTGTTATATTTACATACTCTTCTGATGCTTCGAGTGAACTGCAGAATTTTTAATGGTGAGTTTTGGTCTTATTCTGTAAGAGTGTTCAATGTATTCTTGGTACTACTCAATGGATCTTCACTGCTATCTGAACAGGAAGCTCATGAGTATTGTCATGCTCAAAAAATTATTTTGATTACATTCAATCGTATGAAAACCGTCGTTCAAAATATTAAGATTTTACGAAGCTGCTTCAAAATTCACCAAATCACTTCCTTCCACATTTGAAAAACGTTCTTGATCAATCGAAAAGTGTTAATAATTGAAGAAATAATATTTGAATCAAATACCGTTACTCTAGTCATGTTGATTAGTGTTCAAAATAAATTAACATCAAGATTAGTGAATTTCTCTTAAAAGTTATGGAAATATGTATGCATTACATTTCTCAAATGCGTAGTTGTTTTTCTTCTTATTCGTACATTTGTTTGAGTTGCGAATCATGAATGGGGACATCGTCTAATATTCAAGAGTTTTACCTCAAAAGGAAGGAATGTTATCGCCTCTTTTTGTGTAGGTAAGTATCCATATGTAGCCAAAAAAAATAGGATATAACGAAAAATCAAAAACATGAATGACAAGATTTTATCTTTGCATTCAAATGCAGAATTAACTGAGATAAATATGCAAACTCTTGTATAGTATGCGGTTGAAATAGTCGCTTGAACGTCGAGTTGCGAAACTTAACCTGAAAATACAATCTTTGCCCCAAGAAGGCAACGTGACCCACCTTCAAAAATCAGGTTTGATATGGATGTCAGCAAATTAGGTAAAGTTGTTGCAAAAACACTTGCACAGTGAACAGTAAGTAGTTCGTAAGGCTGAGGCCTCGTCGCAAGCTGAAAAACATTGAATGAACTTGCACATGGCTTACATTGAGTACAAGTACGCGTTTCTTTCAAGCCACATGACTATTTGCTTCATGTTCTAAGAGTTCAAAAAATCTGCCCATGCTTCTGTGACATCCAAGATGGTATGGAGAGGCTTCAAAAAGCACGGATCAGGAATTTTCTCATGGGAAACCAAGAACTCCGGATTGGGTAATTCTCTAAGGTTACTCAGCATACGATTTTTGAGATAAACCTGATGACTGTTCTAACTGCAAGATTCAGATTGTTTCTGAAAGTTTAATTAATTTCACAAAAAAATCAGAGCCCTCAAGGTCAGTGAAATTCCTGATCTCACGTACTCCCATGTAGCCATGTAATCCTCAAACATCGACTTTGAGAGGATGAAAAGAATCAGAAACTTGGCTAAACATTAAATGCACGAGTGTTATCCGGAATCGTAGAGTTAATTTAATCGCATAGTAGATTCCAAGCGACTATTTTTTTCAAATTTATACAATTGTGAGAATACCTTATGAGCTAGCAGGATGTTGCACTCTGCAAAATAATTGGGAAAGAAGATCTCGATTGAAGGCCCCCAAACTTGCCTTCAGCGGAAGTCTTTGATATTCAGTCATAGTTGAGGAGATATTGAAGATGCGATGAAGACGAGAAGCCATCCATTGCAAGGATCCTATAAAGCTAGAATAATATGAAATTTGAAAAGAGGCATTTGATTATTCTGGTTCAGAGAAAATGCACGCAAAGACGTATTGATGTAGCAAGTATCAGCAACTTGCTTCAAGCCTTTGACTCATAACAAAATGGACGCCCCTCCACACATAAATTTTAGTGTCAATTTAGGAAAACAGAGACTGCATCTCATACAAGAATGTTGCTATCCAGACAGATCATCATATCCGAGACAATCGACTTGACATCCCGATGGGTGAAAAAGGTGGCGAAAAAGTTTATACCATCGTCGATGCTTGTCCACATGACTTAAATTTTTAACAACCTATGCATCTATGATCTATAAGTATATTGAGCTAAGGCATGAATTGGAGGCGATAGAGGGGAACGTTGAACGTTATCTATCCATCCTATTGTAATACTAACATCAAACAATTTGCAAGCAAAATGCATTGAAGATCTCGACCATCAAAAACCTGTGAAATACTGGCAGCGGCTCAACAAGTGGTTTCATTGAACATCTGTTGCATTGTAAGGCTCAACCATCACAAAGTATGCGACCGAATATCCATACTCGAAACTGCATGATGCGACTAATATTGTTTATACAAAAACATTATTGCAAGAAATTCCAAACTTCGTAGTAAGTCCTTGAAACTTGAACTAATTAGGCACTTGACTTCGTGTGTAACAGACGATGAAACACTAGACTTGGATACTCTAGAAGAATGTTGGACAAGAAAATATTATCGTTCGTTGATTATTTATGCCAATAAATACCTTTGAATACGATTTATTGTCATTGAATACATTCTGATGCTATTCAGTAAAATTTTTTGTTGTTTATTTCATTAGGTACTATATAATAATGTTCATTCCAATTTCTTGCTTTTCAATTCTGTCTGTTGCTATAAATATACTCAAATGATATTTCATGCTATTTAGTACCATAAAGTGTTTGCTTATGATATATGATTGTTTCTCGCAAAATTGGACTTCGTCGATCATAAGAAAAATTGAGAAGCAATTACTCATTGATTGGATGTATTACTTTCATTTGTACAGAAAGCATGAGAGTCCTTCACACGTATAGGGTTTCTTTAATGTCTTGAGCATCAAAATATCTCAGAAAATTCGCATCTACTGGGAATGATTGGGAATTTACGCCCCCCCCCCCCCTCCTCCATACTTAACGCTCCTAGGCAGTGAAGCAAATTTTCCAGGGGTAGCTTGTCACCTTCAGAAATCAGAGTTTTACTTCAAGAAATTTTCCTTGTAAGACGCGGATTTCTCGAGATGTCTCAAAATGCGAAAAAAACCCTGAATATACTTTTTAGTTCATTCATCCGTAAACATATCCTTTCACAATGTTCGTTCGGTGGAATGATGAGCCGAACTCACTATCTGGATGATCTTATGGTTCATGGCCCTCACATGCAGTGCATTTGGAATTTATGGGAAGTGTAATCTCATCATAGCGAATACCATTTCTGCCTCTTAGCTCAATCAAAAAAGGACACAAAACATCGTCTATGACTATTCCAATGATGAATTCGCGATTTGCATCTGTTTTTACATCATATCAGCCTTCTTTCAAATCTTCATTACTTCCTGGGAATACTGGATTTTCGTATCATTCAGCAAATATCAAAAAAGGTAGAGGATGAACTGGCACCTCATGAATTCCACGTGGTGAAGTCGGAGGTGAAACTAATGCTGGAAAATAATTCATTTTTTCATAAATATATTGCAAAATTCACAAATTCCAACTACTAGATTTAATTTGAGATTTCAGAAAGCGATCGTCTGATCGCCTGAGGGTTCGGCTGAACGCTGGCAAATAGAAGAATGCTTGCTGGTTTAAAGTAAGTTCTACCATTCCACTAGGCCAGGCCGGCGAATAGAATAATCAAGGTCTGAAGGATTGAAATCAAACCGCGACTTTTAAGATGTTGATCGTAATATTATGCCAATTTATTACGATACAGGTTGATAATGTTTTCTCTAGAAACATTATGAAATATAAAGAGAAGAATACTTTCCCTTCTACGAAAAAAGAAGTCATGAAATTACGAAATTTTTCAACTTCATTGGACGTGTCATGTTTTGGGACAAAAAATTACGTATTTCCGAAAATTTAGCGAACTAGAAAACTAAAAATGACGTTATTTCATTTCAACTAATAACCTTATGCATAGAAAAATGACGTTAAATCCCGGAAATTCAGCGAAATAGAAAATTACGTTAATTCATTATCACATACACCGCAAGGGATTATCTCTGGAACTCTGCTAATTGATAATTCCTCCCTCGCCTGTATCACGATACTTCTGTAAAACAGTAATAAAAATATTGTACAAAAAGTCATACCATTAGAAAATAGATTATCAAAAATAAATTTATCATAACTTTTGCTTCCGGGTGCACATTCGAGAAAGCTTGAGTCGGAGGTACAGACTTGCTCGAGGACTAGATCATCGGTGATGTTGCTGTGGATCTTTGCTGTGATCTTTTCTAACTATTCTTCTATTTCAAAATCCTTTAAAACACTCTTGGGCAATAAACTGGTTTCGGAACCGTATTTCATGGGGACAAAAACTGCTTTATACAGTGATCTGTTGATTACTCGATGCTTCGAAGTGTCCTTTTGTCACTTCTTAAAATAAAATAAAAGATTAGGATGAAAAATTACTGTAAATAGAACCCATATTAGTTCTTATCACTTGGAATTCGTAACAGCCATCCGACCAATGACTGTTCTTGTGATCGGATACCCGAACCCGCAACATATTTCCAATGTCAGCATTGGACCGTTCCACGCTACCTTGTGATTTTGGATGCCGTGGTCGGCCATGCACAATTTTACAATTAATCCACTTTATTGCCAACACGTTTATCACAGCTGCAGTAAACTCAGCACCTAAAAAATACAAATGATTGAATTTCTTACAATATATTTGTAAAAGTTGAATTCCATATAAACGATATTTTATCACCTTACTTACCGTTGTCACTCTGCAGTATTTCAGGTGCACCTTACGCATAAAAAATTTTGGATGATTCATTAGCAACCTGAGCAGCTTGTTTGGACTTGAGTGGTTTTAATTGCAGGAACTTTGTCCCATGATCTTGATAATTGAGAAGACATTCATAATCGTCGTGCCTTCGAGCGCAAGACTGAAAATCTATTTAATCGATTTGTACACTTGCATTGAAACTATGCGATAACATAGGCTGTAGCACAACGCCTTTTCTGAGTGTCGACTTTTTGCTATTGCACATTCCACAGCAGCTGGCAAAAATTCCACAAGAAGACCTGGATATTAACCATTCATTTTGCATAAAATGAATCATTTCGTCACGTCCTCCATGGCCAGTCTGAACTAGTGCTTCGAGCGATTTCTTCTAGTTAGTCTTCCATTGGAACACAATAAATAACAGGATCTGTTTGACACTTTTGTTTCACTATCACGTGATAATCATCAGCAAATTCCATCATTTCAAAGTGATTCGCAAAGTGATAATAGCTATGAATTTTCACTCCCCAAGCACCATCTTGCAGAATCTTCTTCACATTCCCTAGGTTACTTTGGTCCCAAATACCACGATTACGTTGTTGCTTCTGGAAAATTCAACGTATTTCCCGTTCAAACTCTTCACGCTGAACGCTCCCCATTTTAACAGTACTATTACCATCGGGATACCCTTTGTTTGGCATCATTATTCTTGAAGAGTTCTATCACATTCGTCACAATTCGTCACAAAAAAGTTTAATATTTTTCACTAATTGAAAAAGGGATAAGCTTGGTATTATTATTCTATGTAGGCTTTTATTATGTTCCACCGTTTGAACTTTGTACCGGACTCACTATTAGGAAGATCCAATGGTTCAAACTTGTCAGCAATGTAATCTTCAAAATTTATGCGAATTTTTATTTCTTCAAAGTCCCCATTTGGTTCATTTGCTAGAGCCATTAATGGACACAAATAAGGACCTAGAACGACTCCAATGATAAACTCGTGATTTTTATCTGTTTTCACATTTTAACGGCCTGCTTGTAAATATCAAGTTCTATTTTGAAACTTTTGACTCTCGTAATAATTTGCATACAGCTGAATTGGAAGAGGATGTACAAGAACTTCATCATATTCTGAGGAGGAAGTCGGTGACGAAACTGATTCTGTAAGAAAAAATCAATAAACAGAAAATTCATGCTTCAAGGTGTAACCACCTTTGCCGCTATATTGGAATTCGAAACAGCGGATCTGATATGGCTCGAAAAATTGTTCAATTTGTGAATGATTGATCTCAAATAGGTCTTCGAGTTTGTTACATTTTCAGCTTTGTAGTTCAGGCTTATGGAAAGGAACATCTCCGATGAAGAATGTTCAAAATAAGTTATAGAAATTTATGTATTTATCTCATTTGTCCTTCTAAATTATTTGTATTTTTTCAACTAGCTTTCTTTGTACGAGATTCTATCGAGATACTCCAAATTCACGACATCATTATGTTGAGTGTGACGATAACGAAGCGAACACTGAGACACAATGGAGAATTCTCTATTCTACGTTCTTGTCTTCTTCCCACTTTTCGTACTTACCCTATAATTCTATCCACACTTTTCATTTCCTGCCTCCTCAGTCTCCCCTTTATTCTTCCCTTGCTCCATCAGTTCTTCGCACCCATACTCTCGGGCACTCTCCGTTTTCTCATCCCGTTCGCTCTGAATTTCAACCCCCATTACAACATGTTTCTTCCTTCTCCCACCCCCTATGTTCATATTTCTCTCTCTCTCTCTTCTTCCGTCTCTTCCTTTTCTATCTTTCATTTCTATTATTTTGTATATTTTCCACAACTTCCCCTTCTTTCCATTCTCATTGATGGAAAGGTATTGGTTCCATGAAAAAAATTGACTCTTGCGAATATAATGATATCTATCCTGTCTATCTGTCTGTAGTCTGTAAGGTTAAGGTTAAGAAGAGGGCCAGCTCGTTAACCAGCTATTTTTGACCATTGGTTCTCGTTTTAACAATCAAGAAAGCTTTTTGAAAAATTGAAAATGCACATTTCCACTCAAACTATGCAATATACAAAGGAATATTGAGGAGTAAATATATTCATTCATACCATGGAAATAACTGAGCATGAAGTGCAAGTCATGAAAGAAGACGATTTTTTTTTTTTTTTTTTTTTTTGAATGGACTGAAGAAGGAAATTCTTCAAAACACACCCAGAAAAACTTAACACGCGCTTAAAGCGAAACACGGAAGATGAAAGACTAGAGAGTCAGAAGTTTCATTGGCGAGATATGTGAGTGATTTATCCGAGATTTGCAAAATAAGCCACTGGAGGCTGACGTTTTGAAATGCATGTGTGTCAGATCATGGCGCTTAGGAGCATCCAAGGGTTTGATGTTTTATAGCAGCGAAAGCGGAGAATAAGTCGCGGAAAAGCTGCTGTAACTGCGGATTCTAAAGTTGATCGGTATTAGGAGAAGAGTAGGACTGGTAACGGACCTGTGATAGAGGACGAGCAGAGACTGCATGAGCGAAGGATCTTTGGGTGGAAGCGGGTTCGAAGGCGCTACTAGGTTTAGGAACAGGAGAGCTTTCAGTGGGTTCGGGTTTAGAAAGTTGCATGTTTCTGGTTTCTGGATGTACAGGAGGCAGTAGCATGGTTTTTGCCGCAGAAGGCGCAAGCCCAAGAGGCTTGACAGTAATTTGCAGAGTGTAAAAAATTTTTGGCAACGAGGAATTGAGGAATGATGTTTGATTTACGTTTGGCTTCAGCTTGGAAGCTTAAGCCAGCAAAATTTTTGTTGTTAAATATGGACTTGGCAGCGGGAGCAAATCGGTCCAGATAGACGACGACTAGAGGCCAATTTTGTTCCCCTTTTTTCATGCGATGAACTCGCTTGACCGAAGGAATTTCAGTTTGATGTTTTCCAAGGATTGAATCTTCAGAAAAATATTCTTTGACCTCACTGATAACAGCGATAAGATCTTTATCCTGTTCGAGTCGGTTAGTAGTGTAGCCAATTTTATTCTTGTTGAGTTTAGGAGTGATAGCGCGAAAACTATCTACAGATTATGGATAGGCGATTATTGCGTCAGAGGTGTTTTTAGCATGGCGGAAAGGGATGTCTGCTTTGAGAAGGGCTGAATGGATGTTGACCCAGAGATCTTTTTGGAGGTTGCGGATAGAAGGAGGACTCTGTTTCTTCGTCACTGATTCCTCTTCATCTGAAGAGCTTGAGATGAAAGACTCATCGTCGGAAAGTAAAGGCGTGGTCGATTTCGTGGGACTAAAAATGCGTTGTTGTTTGGAGCGTTTAGATTTCACAGTCGTGAAATCGGAAGAGTAATCAGGCGCGACGTCAAGATCTGGTTTTGAAAGAGTAGTATCCATGGCTTCTGAGGCATCGGCTGGGTTAGGAGCGATGGAGGGTAAAGGTACCCGAAAGACAAGTATTGCCTGATAAGGATCCAGGTGGGTGGTTTGGTATTGCGCCGCAAAGGGAAGGTGGAAGAGAGCTTGAGTTACGACTAGTTCACTTTGATGCGTCTGATACTCTCCTGGATTGCGTTTCTCATATCTCCAATCTTTTCTTCCAACTCCTTTACCTTGTTTCTGGAACATCCTTTTCTACTAATCTCTGTTCCAAACTTCGCTTTTCTTTCACACAACTATTTTCATTGTTAGTATTGCTTCTCCGGTCATTGGCTTCATCATGTAGGTAGAAATACCAATAGGCGAAATGGTTATTCCATCTGATTGAGGAGCAACGGCATATTTGATACAACCAAAAAACTTGGGCCGAACACAAATTTTTCCATTGCTCTTGCCTTCATAATAAGAAATTTTCTTATGCCTCAGATTTTTCAAGAAATTTAGGGAGTTGCAAGAGGACTATTTTTTCAAGAGGTTTAGACAGTGCACATGAAATAGAAATGGGCCGAAAGTCTTTCGGGGAAGCTGGTTTCGGAATTTTGGGAGCTGAGCAGATAACAGCCTTTTTCAGATATCTAGAAAGGTGCGGACCTGAAGAGAAGCATTATGAATATGTAGTAGAATAGGAAGTATAACTAGAAGAGGAAGTTTAGGCATTTTGATTGATATTTCATCAGTTCCAATAACGTTTGATGTAATTTCAAGTGTTTTTTCGAAAAGTATTTCAGATATGACGTCATCGGAAAAGAAATAGAAATCATTAAATGTAAAATTCAGAGGGGTAGCGAAAGATGATGATGGTAAATCTTGAACTGGCAATGTAAAAAAAGTCTGTAAGAAGTCATCAGGCGGAAAGTTACTATGTGTAGATTCGCGCTTGGGCGGGATTAAGTGTAAACGTCGAAGGAGATGCTAAATGTCCTCTTGTTTGTCTGTTTGTGCAATCTTATTATAATTACACTGATTAAACGAACCTCTGATATTAGTTTGGACTAGGTTTCTCAGTTTAAGGAAATGAGCTAGTATTAAACTACTTTTTGTTCTTTTTGCAAGTCGACGCTTGCTATCATGCTCCCTCATCATATTTTCGATTTCGGGTGTAATCCAGGGTGCAGCTTTATTGGATATTGGAATATTGGTTTATACTCTCTCCCTGTTACGGGTTATAAGAGTCTCTGCATAACATTCTCTCTATTCCTTTGCATACCTCACCACTAACTCAGAGGAGAGGGGGACCTACAGTTTACGGTGGGTTTCGAACCACCAAGAGCAACAGCTACTTAATACTTGGAGAACTTGAAGAACTCTAGAGGTACCGGGCTCACGACTCTCCGTTGCCCACCGAAGCTCTTCCAGAGTGCGAGGCGAGAATCGAACCCACAACCAGACAGAAGCGTGGGTCCAAAGCTCATGCCTTAGCCCCCACGACCAACTGACCACCCGGGTGCAGTTTTATTAAATTCTTTAGGAACGGGTAGTCGAGAAAACTTGTTAAATGCGGAGACAAGGTAATTACTCAGAAGGCCCATATTATTGTTTATATCTGTATCTAGTAATATTTTTTTGCAGTCGTACGTCATAAGATGTTCGTGAAATATGTGTTGATACATTTTAGAAAGAATCCGCACAAGCCTTCGGGTGAATTTTCAATTTTGATTATAAGAGAATTCAAAGGTTATGTTAATCAAGTCGTGGTTAGAGAAAAAAGGGATAGCATGCTGTTCGTAGGAAGTAACCTTTTCAATATCATCTACAATCATCAAGTCAATACAAGTGCTGAAATGATCATTATGGTAAGTGGAATCATGAGGTACAATCGTGAATCCCGATAAGTACACCATAGGTGTTTAATATTTAGTATGACTTTAGGCAAGATTTAGGTTAGTGTTGAAATCTCCAGTTAAGACAATGCTATTAAAGTTAGGAATAAATGGAAAAGTTACTGATTCAAGCTCAGCATCATAAGAGGCACTAGGCGGTTTATAAACCACACCCATCAAAACACTGTCAGAAGATGAATTAACTCCAACAAAGGGTATTTCGATCGTGGAATAAGTAGCCATCGAGGTCACACTAATCACAGTCACACCCAGACTATAAGGCAGAGGAAGAAAAACTCCACCACCCCTTCTCTCGTCTCTGTCTCTTCGAAAGAGCGAATAATTGTCAAATGTGACGAGGCCAGAGGTTATTTTTGGAAAAACCCGGACCCGGAAACAGCTATTATATGATGGGAACATGTACTAAAAAAATCTTCGAATTCTATAAAATGTGCCAAGAGATACTGGGCGTTAACATGGCAAATGCTTAAGGTATCCATTGATATATTCCGAGAAGAACTTTAAAAAAAAATTCTTCAAGAGTAAAAAGCTCATGGATAGGTTGATTTAAATGTGAATTTAAAAAGTTTACTAAGGGCCTAGCATGAATACACATTGAAACGTCAGATTGAAATCCATAATGATTCCGAGGCACAGTACAAAATACGGACAGCATGCTGTTAAGTAGCAAATGTAAGATAGTATTACATGATGGGTATGAACAAGATGCCGTATACTTATTAAAGATTTTAAAGTGAGTGAAATAGAAATGTCCAAGATATAATATGAAAAAATTTAAGTACTTTTCTATGCAAAAAACATAATTACTTGAGGATGGTGAGTAACAGTTACAGATATAAATGTACCTTGTCTTAGAAGAGTTAAAAAAGAATTGGATTTAGCCCATTGTTGCTATTGCAGTTGCGCTACCGATAGTAGGTTCGCAAGGTGACTTCTCGACAAACCATCCTTCTTTTTACAAAAAATTCTTCCGTCCGAGATCCAAAGAAATTTTTTTTTCGTCTCTTCGGAGACCAAAAACGTAAATTTTTCTGTGGAGTGGAGTTGAGGCCTCACAAACATAAGTAAAGTGGTTCTCATATCCGTTCCATCCCTAACTCGATGTAGACAAATCTTTTTTCACTTTACGTCTCTCGATCGTTTTATCTTGCAGATCTTGACGATTGAATTTAACTATGATGGTCAGGGGGGTAGTAGGATTTGTGAGTGATGGTGCTCTAATAATCCGGTAAGGGTTGAAAACGTCATCCTGAACAAGCGGTACGTCAAGAGCCCTGGCGATTGACTCAAAATTAGTCATAAGGTCCTCGTTGGGCTTCATTGGAAGACCATGAATTTCAAGCGTAGTATGCAAGGCCGCTTGATCATGAAGATTCTGCGCATGCTCAAGCGCAACCACTTCAGCCTTGAGGTCTTAAGCTTCCTTTTGGCCAAGACGAATATCCACAATTTGTACTGCAGAGCCTGTTTCAAGACCATCAATGTGACAAGTGTGTCATTGTGTGTGATTCTTGGTACCAGGGTTCGTATTCAATGCCGCAGAGGTGGCACTGTCAGTCAAAATATTACATTCCTCGCAGACGTAATCAATCTGCTCTTCTAAGGGTTATCGAATGTCTTTTTTACTGAACCAACTCCGGACACGCTCTCATGATAACGTGGAAGAAACGTAATAAGAATAATGGGTTTCAAAACGTGTGCACCAATTGGAAACATTTACATAAATTGGAAAAAAATTAGATAAGAGTCATAAACAAACCGGCCACAAACACTTTTACTGCATACCAATTTTAGACACAGAAAAGACTGAGATACTCAAGAAATCTCAAGAACTGAAGAGGAGCAAATCGACACACCCGTGGCCGACCGATGCGATGCCTAAACGAGGAATATATTCTCTTTTGACTAATCGTAGACTTGAGAAGCGTCCTTCCCTCGATGGCCGACGCCAGTCCGTCGTTATTTCTTCAACATATTTGTTTACTTCCCGAGGATCAAAGACTAAAAGAACTAGTAAGATATACAAAGCTTATAGATGCTTTGAATTTGGAAGCGCACCACTCACTCGCAGTTCAAAAAATGAAGCTTGATCAAAGGTTGGAACAAAGAAGGAGTCATCAAGTTCAAGCAGACGCAAGTTGAAACGGATAATCTACAAATCCAGGAGTAAGAAATTTTTTGCGAGAAGTTAAATGAATATTAATTTCATATTAAACAAGGCGAGAAAATTCAATAAGCAAAAGATGTGTAAAGACTGCGTAGGTAATAATACTGAACAGCATTTTCGAGACTGCATTCGGAGTGTGCGCTGCTATGACCGAAGAGAAGGAAACTGTCAAGGCTTGTTGGAATAATGAAATCCGCGCGGATTTCGATGAGAGGAAGAAACCGTTCTCAAAAGAAAAGAGATGAAAGAAAGACCCAGAATTATTCTGAAAATAGTTTAGAAAGACTAAGGAAGGAATTAAAAGCGCTGAGGAAGTTGGGATAGAGAATGCTGATGGTGAAGTAATATGTAATTCGGGCGAATCGAAAGGCGTTAAGAGTGTTTTCACTATGATATGGTTTTCGTTTCAGGCTTCAGAGCATAAAAGCTATGATGCAGAACATTAAACATAGGAGAATACAAAAGACGGTATGTATCAGACTATTTGGTCATAGATAGCGAAGAAAGAATGAATATCGACTAGATTATATCTGCAATTGAAGAACTGAGGAATAGTGGGGCTACTTGTTCAGAAGGTTTTACCGCTGAAATACCTAAGGGCATTTACAAATTTCATTGTTGATTTATGCCAGCGAGATAATTACTTGATTGAATATTCAGCCTTATTTACCCTTAGAGTATAAAATGGTAGAAGGATTTCAAGGAAGGTACATCAAATTGCCTAAGGCCTAGACGAATGCTCATCGCGATATGTGGTTATGAAAGAAGCTATAAGAGTTAATGCAGGTGAACTAGTTCGTATAATACCAGATGAGCTTGTTTTTTTCTCTCGTCATCAGCCATCTTTATTATTAATAATATAACAAAAAGCAGTTTACGACAAGCACGTTTAATGTTTTCGACTTTTCAAAAATAGATATAAGCTCGGTATGATAGCGTTATGTCCGTTTTCATTATTGAAATGGATCTTCAGTATGCAATGTAGGCTTCTATAATGTTTCTTCTTCTGAAATTTCTGCCAAACTCACTATCAGGAAGATCCAATGGTTCAAACTTGTCAGCAATGTAATTTGCAAAATTGATGCGCATTTTTATTTTCCGGAAGTCCCCATTAGGTTCAGTTGCGAGAGCCATGAATGGACACAAATAAGGACCAAGAACTACTCCAATAATAAACTTCTGATTTTCATCTGTTTTCACATTATAGCGGCCTTCTCGTAAATATCCAATTCTATTTGGGAACTTTTGACTTTCATAATGATTAGCATACAGCAGAATTGGGAGAGGATGTACAGGAATTTCATCACGTCCAGGTGGTGAACTCGGTGGCGAAAATGATTCTGCGAAAAAATGCATAAACAGAAATTTTAGAATTGTACTATTATTAGAATCAATATTATTATTCCGTCTTCCCAACAACTCATACCAAGTCTCAGAAAAATATACAAAAGCTCAATAATTTCTTGCGCCATGTGTGATTCACTGTTTTTTAACTGTAATTCCTAAAGCTGAACTTGACGTGAGCTCCCGATACAATATTTAAAAATGTTATAAAGAATGAAGCCATCTTTGCTTCTATGGAATTCCGAAACAGGAGCTAAGAAATTTTGAAAGAAAATTCAGGTATTCACCAACAGGATAAGTAGAAATCACCAGAATCAAACAAAGGAAACCAGGCGGGGTCCTCATTGTGAAAAGAGTATTTCTTGCCTTTTGTAATTTTGATAAGACTGTGTGAAGTGAATATTCGAGATACTTTTTGCAATCTCATTTGACCTAACGAATTATTTGAATTTCATCATCCGGTTTTCCTCATAATAAATTTGAACAAGATACTCCGAATTCATGACATCGTAATTTTCATTGTAATGATAACAAAGTAAGTGGTGAAATTATAAAAAATGTTGTATTCTATCTTTCTTCGCATCCATGCTTTTAACACTTATCCAAATCCGTTTGCTCATTCCGTTCCTTTGGAAATCCACTAGTCCACTAATGACTAGGTTAATAGCCTTCTTTCAGAAGAACTACAGTTTAAGGTTGGTTCTAAACCACCGAAGCCTCGGTATGGATTAAAAAAATTCTGAATAGCTGAACTCCCAGATTTTTTTCATACTTCGTAAACTTGTTGCACAGGACGAGTATGTCGTTTCAAAGCATAGAGAGGCTGAACTTACTTTTGATGTGTATTGTTTTTTTTTCATCAGGTCTTACCTTTCATGTTGACGAAGTAGCCTGGCGTATATTCAGTCTGCTAAACAATCCAAATAATGCCTCTGTTTACTAAAATTGCCGAGTTCCAATCAAAGCTTTTTGATTGATGAATTAAGATCAGGAATGGAATCAGTTTTTTCTGTTCCCCAAAACACTGAATGAATTCTAAGACTGATCTAATACCTATCCCTGGCTCCTTCTCATACACATCCCTTGCTCAAAATTTCCCATGCAAATTCCATTTCCAAATCTTAACCTCTTCATTCCCTATTCTCCAGCAGTACAACAAAACTGGATCCAGACGCTGATTTCGAATATGGTAGATAAAATTGGCGACGAGACAATTTTTATGGTAGACCCATGAAAGAAAATCATGTTTTTCTGTGTTGACCTAAGCAGATATACGAAATCTTGCGAAGAAAATTTATAGAATTTCATGAAAATACACATTTTTTGTGCCATACATTTTTTTCTAAGAGTTGTAATTTTCACAAAGATTAGTGATAATTGATTTTCATTAGACAAAAACCGTAAAACAGGACCTGAGGGAAGAGACGCGGCATTTTCAATCAATAGATACTTCAATTCGAATTTTAAATTAGAATGAATATTCACGAGGTAACTTCGGAAAGATAAGAAGTAAGGCCTGATTGGAACATACACAACGCAAGTCAGTCCAGCCTGTTTCTGTTTTCAAACGCGCGACTCGTTTTGTGCAACATCGCTCCGACACGGGTTGCTTCCTTATGTGTCTAGCAAACACCCTGTGCAAGGAGTTATCACTACGCAATATCTATACACAGGTCAATAAGTATCCGAAATCGTTCATTCCAAGCTTCACCCTTCACATCACTATCCTGGCATACATTGTCTCAATGTGACCGAATCTTGTCAGCAATTTCTTTTACACTTATCACATTGTTCCTTCTACACCACATTCTTTGAGAACTCACCCATAACTCACCTTGTTCATTAACGGTTTGCCGCACATATTGCGCAGAAATTTCATGCCGATCGCATTGACTTTTCTTTTGGCCTTTTCTTGATACGTCCTGGTCTCGCTACCGTAGATCACAGTTGGTACAAGCACAGAATTATATGTCGCAATTCAGGCTTCATTTGTGATATTTTTACTTTGAATAATAGCTGCCAAACTGCTGATCATCTTTCTGCCCTCGTTTAAACGTCCGGAAATCTTTGCATATATCGTCCTGTCAGCAGTGAACAAACTTTCAAAATATATGAAATTATCAACTTGCTCAATCCTTCCTCCATTGAGGCAACGTTGTATTTTGTTTTTCCAGCCTTATTCTCGAACACAACGATGTTTGTTTTATTCTCGTTCATCTCAAGATCAATGCTCTTCATGTTAGTATCTAGTCTGCTCAGCATCTCCTAAAAATTATCGCCTGTTCCTGTCGTAACAATCTTGTCATCTGCGAATGCAAGGCCACAAACTTTCACTACCCCAAAATCGAGACCTCCTCCGTCGAAGAGAGCTATTCTTAGACATATGTCCATGTATATATTAGACATCCAAGAGGACATAACGCATCCTTGTCTAACGCCCTGCCTAATATCCAACCAATCGCTCAGTTGTCTATTTACTGTCATACTTGCTTCGCTACCATTATATATTGCTTGCACTGCTTTGAGAAGCCTCCGAGTCACTCTATATTCTTATGAGAACTCCCACAATTCAGCTCAATCCACCTCATAGAAAGTTTTTTCTAGATTAAGAAATGCACAGAAAACTTTTTTTCTCACTTTATGGCCTTTTTCTGCGATCTATCTCGAGCCTAATATCTGATGCGCACATGAACCCCCACGAATGAATCCACATTGAACTTCCCAGACGTACTTAATAAGCTGATCGCTGTATAGTTATTACAGTCAACTTGATCACATTTTCACTTGTAGATAAGGACAGAAATCACCTTTCTCTAATCATTCTGAACTTCGCTGTTCACAGCACACATATTCATAAATTCACACAGCCACACAAACAAATATCCGCCAACACCTTCAAACTTTTTGAAGGTAATATCATCTACACCGGCACACAGTGGTTTCGAATCTCAAAAACCTGGTGAAATTTCGAAAAATGAAGTTTTATACGGATAAATTCTTTTAGTCTCAACCTATAGAGAAAAATAGTATTGTTCAATCGTGTTCAGCGACAGGACTTCTTTAGGGTTGTTCCTTAGAATTCTTTCTTGAAGAATATCCAAAAGTCAGCTGTCTCTACCTGCCTCTCATGTTGTAAAGATTTTTCTCCTAAAAAAGCCAACTATCAGTTTATTAGGCGTAAAAAACTACATGGTATTACAGGCCAACGAGTTTGCATAAAATTCTTGTTCATGCTCACCAAATTATTGATCGCTCGTTACTCTCTATTGGTCAGATATCTAAAGAACCTTAGGAATCTTGCAATGAATTCATTCAAAAACATCGAGAAGGTTTTCGCGAAAACGCAACAGAGAAAAAAATGTTTAAGACGTTTTTCATAGGCCCTTAGGAGCAGCTGATCCTCCGCTTTCCAGTTTACGGAAACTGCCTAAAAAATCTATGAAATCTTTGTCTCCCGAGGCAGTTGATTTATTAGTTCAACTTTCTTTTGTAGAATCAATGTTTTGTGACTCTAAACCAGAAACAACTAATGAGAACAATAGTAATAGTGCATCATGTAGTGACTGAAAATTGTATATCAATATGGGGTACAGTTTTCCATATTAGAACAGAAATTTCTGAAATTAATCATTAAGATAGGAATAATTACTATAGGGAGCTTTGCACGCAGTAAAAATTTTTTATTATATATCATTCCAAAATAAACTGCGTCACTTTTTTTTATATTTTTTATAATTCTGCTTATGCCATGATGATAGTGGTGGTCTTGTCTTTCGAGGCTATATTTTATTTTGTAATATTAATTGAGTCAATAATTCACCAAAGCACTTACTTTAAGTCAGAAATTATAATTATTATAATTAATATAATTTCATAGAAAATTATTAGGAAATGAATTAATAAACAGTTTCGCATTAAAAAAAGTGCAGGCAGCAAGAATGGAGCGTGCAACCTTGCGACTTTCAGTTAAACGCCTTACCAGGTGAGCCAGCAGGTACTTGAAAATATATTTTTGCTAGCTCAACGACCATCCGCTTGCAACTCTTCAAATGAATTTTTCTCGAAAATGGTCCAAAGTTGCGCGTTCCTGATTTTGCTCAGAAAACCTCTAGTGGGTGTCTATCACTGAGGAGAGTATCGACCAAAACAAAAATTAGGTGACCTGAAGGTCCCCTCGTGAGTAAAAGTTAGGATCAAGATCTATCGAGAAGAAGAGGTACCATATGGCGCTTAAAGTTGTGAAATTTTCCTAATTGCAACTCTAAGCAGCTCATTCGTCGTATAATGATTTCCTCGGTGTGCCTGATTTAAAGTTCGATGCAAAAACTCACAAAATAAAAGTGTCAGACCTAAAGGTCTCCTTGTCAGTGAGCCTAGAAATCCCCGTGTACAATGTTTAGATAAAATAATGGATAATCAAAATTCTTACCAACCTCATTGGACACTTGAGCGTGTCCGAAAGTTTACAAAATATTTCGAAACTTTCAAATTCTCTCATCATTTCCTAATATTATTATTCAAAAATTGAAGGTTATTTCTGATTTTCATGGAAACAAAGTGTGCTAAAAGTGTCTGAAAAACGAAATACGCCGCGAGGCCTCCCGAAGCACTCGTAACGCATGGTGTGCCATATTTGATCTACCATTTTTGATTTTGCAATTTTAACGTCCGATTTGTCTCCAGCATCCCCGAAAACCCAAGATTACCGAGCTTCACTTTTCTAGTCCCCATAAACTGTCCATAATTACATTTATTCCGTGTATCCTTTGAACGCGTTTTTCTCGAAAAAAAGTTTTTTAAGCTGGCGGCCACGATTCCGGCCGATCTACTGGGCCGATTCGTCTCAAACTCGGAGGGAATTTTGATAAGGTATATTGCTATGCGATACCAACGCATGTGCTTTTTAAGAATATTTTTGGATGTTTTGTTCAACATAAGCAAAAGTGGAGTTATCGTGGTCGCGGAATGGAAATCGATCTTTTTCGGGTTCGCGGATCTCCGCGGAAAGTCATGAAAAAATGTTTTTTTCATTTCTTTTCACATTCAAAAACATGAACTATAATATGCTGAGAAACCCACTTTTATGTAATAAAGTCTACTACCAAAAAATAATTGTTGAAGAAAGATTCTTTATTTGTGTACTAGCCCCTTAAGAAAAAATCTCTATTTTCATTGAACTTTTTTAGGAAGCGATTTAATTTCTTTTTTCAGCTTCATCAATCGAAGTTAATGTGAAGGCTTAACGAAGAATTCATTTTACACTTCTATTATTTATACTCGCACTGAAACTTATAGATACTTTTATATTAACCAACAGGATTCAGTTAAAATCCCAAAAAGTATACCTTTTGCTCCATCGCATTTGTCCATCCATATTATCTGTATTTCATCATTCGACTTCAACATATGTGACGTGCGCCGAAGAGAGGGGGCTTACTCTGAAAAGTGAAATTGTTCAGGGCGAGCGGTCAAAGTCGACCCGATACACGCGACTTGTGTGAGAGAGGGAAGCCCCCTTTCTTCGGCGCACGTCACATATTGTAGTCGAAAAGTAATTTTATAGATTTACAAGATTCTTGTGCAAGATTCGAAGGGAACAAAATGAATTTAAACGCGTTGAGAAATTCTGTTTCACTCAAAAATCAACTGAACAATATAATTGTTTGATCAAAAAAGAACTTATATACCAATGGCATAACATTTTTTATCGAGAAGAATAATAGAAATGAGAAGCATTTGCCAGAAATAATTTAAATTTCGTAGGATTCATTTTAAGTATGCAGTAATTGGATTTACTAAGATAAATTTGATTTTTCCAATATTCCGTTTCAATTTGCCAGAAAATAGTTTGTATTTGCTAGAAGAAATTTGAATTGCCAGGAATTAAATTCGAATTTTCAAAAATTAAGAATAAAAGTCTATCTCATTTAGTTCAACTCTAATATTCCTATGGGGGAATTGCAATTCTCATGACATAATGGATGTCTGAGACTTCAATCCAATTTCGCTCGAATTCAAATCCGATCTGCTTGAATTAAACTTTCGTTTCCTAGTATTTGGTTTTAAATTTTGCAGAGCCAAAACTGAAATTGCCTGGGAGTCAGTATTAATTTATATGAGTATACCTCAATCAACTTATGATTCCAATTCACTTCAAAACAATCGAATTTTCATAATATTTTATTAACTTGGAATAACTCAATTCGGATATACTAGGCCCTAATTTACATATGTTGGAATTGAATTTGAAATTGCTAGGTTGGTACTTGGATTCACCAGACTTTAGTGCCATTTTTCTTGTATTGAATATCAATTACCAATACTTTTGACCTTCCCTGACGATAGGTCAATTACACAAGATTTCTACTTAACACCATGAATAGCCTGATGAGGGTGACGGTACGGTACCGAAAATTTGCAGCATTGCGAACATTTTTACTAATAAAAAGTCCGGTTGTACCACATGAGAATAAGGAGTTCGTGAAGACAACAGTTCTCACTAATTATTCTATTCCATGCAGTGCAGTGTCGTACTGTCGCTTCCTGATCATCTTCTGCAGTTCGTTCTTGCACAGGTTGAAGAAGCGTTTCGTGTATGTCTCTCACTTGCGAGAGGGTGATTAAATTTGAGTTTTGGATTTTCATAGTTGTTTCCACGAGTAGGTAGGGAACGGATTTCCAACGTTGCAGAGCTCCACTTGCAATAGTAAGGCTGCATACTCTACGAGGTCCCCCAGTATCTTAGAGACACTATAAAGGACACCACACCCAGGTGCCATTCAGCTTTCGGCACGGTTGTTTACGGCTTGGTTTAAAGTTCCTTACACCAGGATCATCTCTAGACAATCATCCGCAACTACTAATTAGCTTTTGTAATCATATTCAGTATAAATGATAATTTGACTGAACAGCCACCGCATTCATCCAGCAAGTGCCACGGAAAATTAGTTGCACACGGAAATGGCTTTGAGGTTACTCACAAGTAAAGGTTTCGCACCTCCAAGAGCACTGATGATGGAACCAATTACTTTAACCAAATATCCTTGATAATACCGCTGCAGGTGTTATCTGTGATCTTTGTACCCCTCCTTTCTCTCGATTCCCTTGTACATCTTTATTCCGCAAAAGATTCACGGCACGGTTTCTTGTCGCTTGCTGTGAGAGGTGCAAGAGCTCTAGGTGTTTCTGGCACAACCGAATGTGCATGTGTGTCATGTAACCTCTGCGATAAGGGATAGTGCTGGCGTCATAGCAACTAAGCAGGTAATTATCAAGTTGATCTGTCCATAAGGAACATGGATGGTTTTGCCGGTTTGTAATCGTATTTCCATCTAATTCTACACCCCGATTGCTGGAACGGTCCCCTACACTGGCCGAACCATTTTCAGGTGCTCTGTGCGTTCAATCATTTTATACCGCATTCATGACTGGATTAGGTTCTTGTTTTCTTATAGTTATTCCCAAGAGTGGTTGGCGAAGGAATTGTCCACCCTCGCAGAGCTCCGCATGCGAGAGCAAGGCTGGTATACTCCAGAAGGTCGCCCGTTATCATGGAGACATCGTAAAGGACACCATACCCAGGTACCATTCAGCCTTCAGCATGGTTCTTTATGCTTCAGGCTGGGAGTTTTTACTTCGGGACCATCTGTGGGTAATTGTTAGCGACTGCTTTTGCTTTGTCATAGCCCCATCAGTTCGATGCCGAAGGAATCGAACCGAATGGGCCTTCGTTAAAGCCACCGAACGCGTCCTCAGGCTGCGGATATAGGTTCCCTGCGCCGAGGGTTTTTACAGACAGTTTTGAAGGAAAAACCCCCTAACTGAGGCCCACAAAAACGTGCTGAAGTCTGCGTGGCACCAGGAAGTGGTGCCAAACACGGAGTCTGCAGGTAACTTCCTAGATTATTCGCTCCTAGAAGGGACGGTTCATCCACATGCGGGAATCTGCGGGGGTGGAAAATCCTTTTCCTAGCTGGCCATGGAAACATCTGTGGAAACACAAAACTCAAATCCAGTTGTAAATGCGTTTAAGAATAATCGAACGCGCAGAGCACCCGTTATTGACTCAGCAAGTATTGCCGATCGTTCTAGAGTTCAGGGTGCTGAATTAGATGAGAACACGATGACGGACTAGCGAGACAATCGACGTTCTTCAAGGACGGATTTACTTGATGATGACCGGCTTCCTTTCTACGATACCAGTACTGTCCCTCATCGCAGAGGTTACTTAGCGCGCCTGCGTACTCTGCGGTGTTAAAAAAAGCCCGAACTCTCGCACCGTTCATAGGAAGTGTTGAGAAACCATCCCGTAAACTTTTCGCAACTAGTAGACGTACACGAAATGCTTCCCCAACCACTGCAAGAACAAGCCAAAGACTTGGATACTACAGGAGTATCTGCAAAACCGCTGCAAATCACAAGCGCAATCAGTGGATAGCCTGGATTGATTACCATAAAGCTTTTGATTCAACTTCCCATACATTATCATCTCAATCTCAAATATGCAGTTATTGCAAAACTAATCGTTCAAAATGTCACAAAGATGGAATTTTTTTTATTCTTACTTATAATATTGTTAGACCTTAGTTTCAAATGTATCTCCTGAAAAAACGGTTCGAAGCTGTTGATGCGATTCATATTAAACGACTTTATAGTAATAAAATACTCAAATACAATATAAGCTTGCTTCCGTCTCGACAAGGAAACTCTATTACAATTAATGCCATTCGATGAAGTATGATATCATTCAATGTTATCAAATTTTTTTCATTGTTCCTATGCATGATATAATTACAATCATAAAGTTATACTTCCTAATGTGAAAAATTATGCATATCTCGCGGAATTCGATGTTACATAATGTCATTCGAAGCCACTGACCATGATTCCATATCAACAATGCGAATTAATATAATTCCAACGATCCATTCCATCTTATATGCCATCAACTCCTATTTATAATCATTAACGCCGAAGGATAAGTTAGATGTCATATAATACCATATCATGCTCCTCCGTTCTCATATTTGGTGTCCAATACAATTTAGTTTTATTTATAGGTATTAAACGCCATTAAACTTCCTAAATGCTCTTCAATGTAATTCAAGAGCAATGCTCATTCAATGTAATGTATGCTTTTATGTAATGTACTTTTGATAGCATATTGTAATATTTGATACCTTTTATGTCATTTATTTCAACTAAATGTTATCTGAATCAATTCAATGTAAATAACTATATAAAATACAATTGGAGCCATTTGATCTAGTTCAATTTCATTTAGTGCCATAAACAACCATTCAATTTTTTAGCAAACTTTCGATGAAAATTCAATGCTCTCTTATTTAAACAATATGTAAGAATCCTCTCCATGTATATAATTGAGTCAAGTAGTCATTATTATTCTAGCCAGGCTTTTATGATGTTCCTTCTGTCAAAATTTTCGCCAAACTGACTATCTGGCAAATCTAATGGTTCAAACTGGTCAGCGATTCTCTGTGCGATATTTATGCGCATTTTGATTCTTCTGAATTGGTTCCCGTGCCCTTTTATACGAGCCATAAATCGCCATAAACAATCACCGACGACGAGGCCAATAATGAACTCGTGCTTCTTATCTGTTTTTACTTCGTATCGGTGGCCTCTTGGTAGAGGTAACGTTCGTCCTCGCAACATTGGATTTTCGATGTGATAAGCATGTATTTGAACTGGCCGTGGCTGAGCCACCAATTCAATATGTCCATAGGACACACTTGTTGGCGAAGATGATTCTAAAAAAAGAATACATAAATAAGAAAAAAATTATTCACCATTCATTAAAGGTCTAGGGTCATAAATGATTATAAGGATAAAAAGAGGAAAACTAGTATACTAGTAAGAGAAAGCAAGAATAAAATCAGAACGTAAGAAGATACGAAAATGCAACATGATTTCGAAGGAAATGAGAAACTATTTTGGAAATGGGTTCAGAAGACTAGAAAAGGAAATATTAGCACTGAGGTAGTCGGAATAAATAATGCTGACGGTGAAATGGTATGGGATT
>WSXT02168088.1:0-23509 GCA_011762715.2 Neuroterus valhalla | reverse complement strand
TCGGCAGTAATCCGCCATATTCGCATCGCTCAAAAGGCGGCGAAAGTCGAATTTTCGTTGCACGTGTTATGAAAAAATTTTTTTCGCGAAATTTGACGCTAATGTTCCCTGTACAATCTCTCTTCCACCGCAAAGTATTGTGCTCAATGGACTAAAGTGAAAATTCTTGTGTATTTAACGCCACTCAATTAAAATCTGTCGTCAAAATAATTGACAAAGTATTCATTCTTTTCTAACATTTTTTAAATACGAAAATAGTCAGAAAAATGAAGTTTTTAGAGAATAGAAAGGAACCTTCCGAAATTTTCGCTAATTGTAGAATCTCGACCACGAAGTCGGCTTAGGCTACTTAAAATCCATTCAAATTGACTACTCTGATTGGCGGAAGATTTAGGTTTTTTTTGCAAGATGTTCCGCTTTTTCGGTACAATTTCTTCCCCACCACAAAGTATTGAGTTTAGCTGACTAAAAGCGACAATTCTAATGTATTTTTTTGACGCTAAAAAATTAGTTTTCCTTTTTACCCTATTTACAAGTTCACGTAGAGAATTCTTTTTTTCCTGCGAGTTCCTGTGTCGAGATTTATTGTTTCTACTGCGAAAAAGTGTCTAATTTTTTAAACCGTTTTCACTTACTGCCCCGAGCTGCCCCATTTCAATAAAAGTCATTCTTCCTCGCGCCGTGTCACTGTTTGCGCGTGGCCATATCGTGATTCTCCACGCACCGCATAACGCTCCGACCAGCGACCGTCAATCCCTCGAGATTCTTTTTTCTATACATCAAAGGCTTTTGAATATGTCTTTTGTAATGTTCGAAATGTATTGAAGATAGTATATCGGGTGTCCGGAACAAATTTTGCGATCATTTAACAAATTATCCATACATTCGAATATATATCTGTAAAACGAAGTATTTTTTTATGAAAAAAAAGGAAATACGAGAAATTAATTATTTTTTAAGGAATAAAAAACAAAAAGTCAATGAATAATGAGAAGATGAATATAAAATATAATCTTTGGTTTGTTTATTGCAGAAATTTAGACTTTCCCATATTTTCGAATATATATCAGTAAAACAAAGTTTTTTCTATAGCAAAAGTGAAATGTTAGGAATAAATTAATAATTGAGTAAACAAAATTTTCAAAGTCAATAAATAATAGAAAGATAGATATTGAATAGCATTTTTAGTTTGTTAATTGCAGAATGTACGATGCAGGTTCAAAAGTGGACGCGTCGTTCTGACTTGATTTTTGGAATCAGTGACCCGAAAAACTCCTCAATACTCATTTTCAAGTGAATGCGTGGAGAATTTTAGAAAAATGTCTGCAATTGAGACACCGCCATTTTGAATTTAGAATTTTTAACTTCATTTTCAAAATAAGCGACCCCGAAATCCTTCTATGAGTACACGGACGTAGTGAACTATCGAGATTCTGATTTTTGGCCAGCTTTTTGGGATTTTGAACCACTGTGCTATAGAACGAAAATTATATTGATCTGATGCTTTCATCTATTATAATCAAGAGAGTCATTTCGAGTTTCGATCGTGTATGCAAATTTACAACAAATGCTGACGTTTCACAAACATTGCAGTTTTAGATCAACCCTGATAATGTGAACTGTCAACGTTCACGAAACGTCAGCAGTTTTCATAAATTTGCATACACGATTGAACATCGAAGTAAGTTTTCTGACAATGATATTGTTATCGACCAATAGAATCCTTCTTGTACATGAAATAATAAAAAAATGATGCTCATTTTATTTTCTGTTCAGAAGGGTTTTTATCGGTGAATATTAATCTCCAGATAATCCGCACTATATTTGGTCTTGTATGTTTTCTACGCATCTTGTAAATATGAACATGCGTGCGATATTCTAATAGTGTAGCTGGCAAGTATTAGCTCCACATATTAAGTCGTAAACTCTGGCTGTGAATGCGAGCTGGCATTATTTGATGCGTATCTTACGCTTTTAGAGGGTAAGTAAGCGCGGTTAACCCCCTTCCCGGTTATGGGATATAAGCGTCAGCGATACCATTCAGGTGCAATTCTGAACTGCTATATCCCGTCGCATGATGGTCGAAGCGAGCTTTAGAGAACATACAACATTCTGTCTTTTGTTTTGTTCCTGCATGAGTTGGAGAAGCATTTCAGATGACATAAAAAAAATAATGTGTGTTGAAACCACTTACGTTGGAAGTGAAATTGGAGCAATGAACAAATAGTGCAAAGTTTACACTATTTACTGGCGCAATGATGAAAACGATATTCATGACACATAGAACCTGCGTCTGCAGTAAAAGTAAGCTTTCATTCCAGAAGAGAAACTTACAATTCTGTACTTCGAAATTTTACTTCTCCTTACACTTTTATTTCTCTTACAAGTTTCACTTTCAACTTGCGTGGTTCAAAAAAAGAAAAAACAAGCACTAAAAAGAATCAAGTTTGAAGTACAGAAGACTTCCGTTTAGCTGAACTCTCGTTTAGCATAACTTCCATTTACCTGAACGCTTCAACGCTCGTTAAACTGAACTCGAGCGGCCCCCTCTACCCCTACTACTCTCGAGTAGACAAGGCAACTAACGGTAGCAACCAATTAGAAGTCACCTCTAGAAACACCCAAAGACCCATGCGGAGGGGGACAGTGGTGGGAATTCCTCCCAAGTTCAGCTAAAGGATTGTTTACGTCGCGTAGCTGTTCCGCTAAACGGAAGCCTTTTGTAAAACTTGTATAAACAGACAAAAAAATGCAAGGAGATGAAAAGGTTTATTGTAGACCATTCGCGTTATAAAAGGAATAAAATTATGAACTAGAGAAATTTTATTGTTCATCCCGGGAATAAAATTTAGTTCCACCGCAAACGTATCTTTCATGTGTTATGAATCTCGTTTTCATCATTGCGCGAGCATTAAGATTTGCTCCCTTTGGTCATTGCTGAAGATTCACTTCAGACGTGTGTGGTTTTCACACACATCTATTTTTTGAATTAAAACTTTTGTATACGCACGCTGTGAACTGGCAGAGCGGTGACGCTCCAAATGAAACAGTGACGGTTCGAATATACAGTGTACACTGTTTCCCTACAATACCTCGCTCAGTTTCCTCTACGCAGTACGCAAACCCGAAACGTACATCATGCATTAGTGTTAGGGGTATACATGAACCACGTTATCAATTTTTGAAATTTTTTTATCTCACCTTTTCTGTCCCCCCTTGTTGACAACCGTTGTTTGTTTCTTAATACCCTTTATTATATTATTTTTGGCATCCTAATTCAAAAATGACGATTTTCAAATGAAATAGTTGAAATTTCAAACAAAAAAGATGAGTGTATTAGAATGATTGGGTTTTTAACAGAAAACTTGCATTTTCAGCAAGAAATAGGTCAATTTCCAAGCCAAACGGATAAATTTTCTACAAAAATCTCATTTTCAGCCACGATATATTACTTTTCTGCGATGAAAGATAAATTCTCAAATCGAAGGGATGGGATTCTCATGAAACAGTTACATTTTTTACCAAAGAAGAGTACTATTAAAAATTTTTGCTTGAAATTCAATAAAATAATTTGACTTCAAACAGAATAGTTGATATTAATTGATATTGTTTGATATTGATTTATTGTCTCCATTGTATACTTTTACGAGCTTTAACAATATTTCTGTGCCCTCCTTAATTACACCATAAAACTAGAATACCTTTATAATTTTCCTCTCAAATTTACATGTAGAAAAAATAACAGTTATATTCTAGATCAATACAGTTTAACGGTCTCTCAAACAGAATAGTTTCTTTTTCAACCAAAAAGCTGTATTTTTGGACCAAACAGAAGACTTTTCAAAGAAGGAGATTAATTTTTAATCAAAAGGTTTTTTAGCAAATACATAAACTCTCGACCTAAGTGTTGAATTGTAAACCGAAAACATCAGTTTTTTTCAGATCGACAACTTTCTACCAGAGTAGACGAATTCAAGCTCAAATATATGGCTTCTCAATAAAATCAAAATAATTTTTTACCTGAAAAAAACAATTTTTTAGCTTAAAATTTTTTTTTCCAACCAAGAAAGATCACTTTTTCCGAAAAAAATAATTGGAATCATTTACAAAAAAATTGATTGATCTTCTTACATAACAGTTGAATTCTTAAAACAGTTCTTCAATTTTTAAACTATGAAGGAAAATTTTTAACTAGAAAAATTTTTTCCAAATTAATAATATATTAGATGACGTGGAAGAAATACTTTCTAACGAAAATAAAATCATTTTCAACTAGTTGAATTCTCAATGCAATAGATCAATATTCAAGAGGTAAGATAATATGATAAAAAATATGATTTTCAATAGGAAAAAATTGTCTATCAAATATGTTTATTTTGAACAAAAATAGTGAAATTGCCAACTTGAGAGATGAAGTCTTAACTAGAATGACGAATCTTCCACAGAAAAGAAAAGATTTACAAAACAAAGATCATTATTCAACCAAGTGGGAAAACTCTGAAGGGATAAGATTATTTATTTTTGGAACAAAGAAAGTAGAAAGTTAAATCATCAACAAAATGCATGAATTTCAACCTATACAGAATAGCAAATAATAAATAGGAATGGAGAGACTGAGACATTAAATTCCAGCCAAAAATCGACAATTTTTCAACACGATATGGGAATTTGCAACGGAAGAGATCAATTTTCACCAAAGAAATGCTTTTTCTTCAAATAGTTAAATTTTCAAACAAGTGTGAAATATTTGACCAAAAAATTCTTGACCAAACAGTAGAACGAAATGAGTTTTGAACAAGAGACCAAGAGTGGACTCTTCAACAAAGGAAAAAAAACTTCGGGGCAAAAAAAAATCAGAAACATGAAAAAAAGGAAAGTTTCTTGAAAGGGAGGGAAAAAGGAAGATCCTGTAGAAATTGAAAAAAAAGGTAAAATAAGAAAAAGGATATAAATTATGCAATATAGAAGTGATATAAAAACGTGTCCAAGTGACACACGTGAGGGATATAGTTTCTTCCGTTGCTTAACAAATCCTGAATTTTTGGTTCAACGTTTTACTATGTTTTACTTCTATAACTGAACGATAATTTAAAATAGCAAAAATCGCAAAAGAAGCCCGATTTTTCAAATTCAAACTTTGTTGTATACCTATTAACAATAAGGTATCAAGTGTGTGAAAATTGGTTGAAAATTTTGCTAAATGCAAGATGTTCCATTCTCGTATAAACAATAGGTTATAAAGGACGCTCGTAAAAATTTTAACCGGTGTCATAAATCTCTTCAAATAAATAATCTGTAATCAGGGGTCGTTAAAATTTGAACCGGTTTATTCTAGAGTCTCTAGACCTCGATGAGATCGAGATTAGGATCGTTGACGCTCTTCTTTCATGTCACATTTACAAGGCGATTTTTGAACAATTTTCCATCAGCTTATGTACACTCAAGAACCCTTAATAATTATCAGTACACCAAAACTTGAATCGCAAAAATGGGCCTATTTTTACCTATATTACGGAACGATAATGAAATAGCAAAAATCGCAAAAATAGCCCGATTTTTGCGATTCAAACTTTGTTATAAAGCTAATAAAAATCACCTTTCGAATGTTTAAAAAATTGTTTCAAAATTTTGCGAAATTCAAGAAGTCGCATCTTCGTAAAATCTATGGGTCGTGGAGGATGCTTGTAAAAATTTCAACGGGTGTCATAAATCCCTCTTTACAGTAAGAATTTCAACCGGTATCAGATTCTGAAATCAATTACGCTGTCAATGTTCCGAAAAATTGTAACATATCCTGTAAATTGATAAAAAAGTTGCGTTTGGAGGACGACCGTGTCTGAAGTAAAACTTCAGCAACGATGGAACAATGCAAACTTCACACTACTGTCCTAAATGATCTAACTTGTCTTTACTAACCGGCTGCCCTGCGATTAACCTTTCTCTTTCATCCTCTTATCCTTCTTCTAACAAGTTTCACTTCTAACTTGAGTCTACAACAAATACGGATTTGAGGAAGCGTGCAAGTTGTTACTCCAATTTTCACGTGGAGAAATAAGAGAAGGGGGAAAAAGGTTAATAGCAGAGTGATCGTGTAAGTGAAGGAAGCGAAATCATTCAGCACAGCACTGCGAAGTTTGCATGGTTTGATGCTGCTAAAGTTTTACTTCAGACGCACGTTGGACAAGACTTTTTTCGTTCAGAATCGATATTTATGTAGTAACTTAGGCGCATCGAATTCATTCAGGATGATTTAAGCAAATGAAGACCTACTCTGTCGAGAATCTCTGCCCCGTCTTGCCGGCTAAACGTGCTGCTACGCACGAAGAAAGCTTTCCTACTGTAAAGTACTCCATCAGTCAGTAGGAAACATGTTTTTAGAAACCTTTCTATCTTAATTGGCAAGTTCCAAGCCATACACATTGGGCGAAAATTAATAGACCACAAGCCATATCGCAGGAGGTAAAGTAGACTTGATAAACAGCCAGGCACGATATCGCGACCAACTAAATTTATGCCCGATTCGCCTTTGGCTTCTAAGAGCGATTTTTCATGGATCTTGCTTACCTAGGAAAAACCGAAATTCGTCGAGCTTGCCGTCTAGCCAAAGAGAACTCAGAGGCGTCTCTCCTGAAGGAAACGATCGATCTCTTGATTCAAGAGGTAAACAACCCCCTGCCCTCGACACCCCCAAACGACTAGCATTCCGCATCTCCGGAGTTGAAGGAAATGACAAATCAACGATGTCTAAACTTCCATTGCCAACCAATCGATCGATTCAGCAATCGATCATTCCCTAGAAAGAGCGCAACTTCGTTCTGACTACTTTTTAACGAATTTTTACGCCCGATGCTATATTAGTTTCTTACGGCTCATAAATCACTCTACCGCTGCGCATCGGCCGAGAGTGGAATGATTTGCTGGATCAGAAATAAACATCGTGCATCGTTTTCCCAAGACGGAAGAAAACTAATTTTTGTCTGATTACATTCCTTGATGGAATGAGAAAAGTCAATAATTAGTTTTCGATTGAATTAGAATTGTCATGGAAATTAGCAAATCAGGGTAGTTATGAAATCTGCGACATTTTAAAATTCATAGTGGAATGAACTTGATTCGAGTTTGATGAAGTTTAAAGGGATTCAGAACTACCTTATTCCAGTATATGCAGATTTTATTAGTGCATTTCATGAGATAAGAAATTTTTTTCTGCCTTCTTTAGGGTACCATATAGAAAGCTCAAATACAAGTTTTCCACCAGCAACCCTTTGCAGTTTGTCCGACATCTTGAATTGGGGGGTGATTTCTTGTATCAAGTGGTCGAATTCCTGTAAAAATTTTCTCATTCTCGTATGAATGATCGTACAAAATTAGGTTGAACAACAGTAAATAATTGAAATGCCAATAAAAAATATTCGAAGTTAAGTTTAAAAATAAGAAAAATTAAAAATAAAAATAACAAAAAATAATTGCAATATAAATCATGCACACACAAAAAGGTCAAAACCATATTTAATTGAAAAAAGAAAGAGAAAAAATGTCTAGCTCCATTCCATCAACAAAAATTAGAATAATTTAGTACGGCACAGCGCTTGCAATCCAGCACTACCAACTACCGAGTGACGGTGCGGTAAGTAAAAAATTGCTCTTACAAAAAAAAGTTTAAAACAAAAATTGAGGAGGATCGTGTGATTTACAACATTTTTCCTAAAAGTTTCGCGACAGCACCGAAATCAAAAAATATATTCGATCTAAAAAAATTTGCTACCCTCTTTTTATTTTTATAATTCATTTTTAGGCAACGAATAAGCGAAATACGAGAGAACATCAAATATACTAATTTGTAGAACTCATTTTTCTCACGAAAAATGGTATCAACTGTTTTCCTGAATAAATTAAAAATACGACTGTTACACGCGATACAAGAAATCACACCTTAATTCAAGATGGCGGACAACCTGAAAAGGGTTGTTGGTCGTTTCCTCACCCAATGAGTTGTAATAATTCATATAGGAATCCGACTAAATATACAGGTCTACCTGTCAAAGAGGGAATTTTCGATTTATAACAATAAAATCCTAATTTTATGGCTTCATTTTTCATGGTACTTTCCCGTCGATTAGTTTCATTATGATGATACTTAAGATAATGTCTCATAATAAGGAAACGAAAACTAATTCTTTTTTCCTTTCCTGATTGAGTCTCATGATACTGTAGACCTGAGAGACTGGAGGAGTTCAAGTGGGTCAGAGTAGGCTTAGAAGGGATTCAAGAAAATTGAAGTTGACTTTTAGCTGCTACCTTATGGTAGCCGTTCCCATAAGAATTAGGTCTGTTGGTCGTTGTGGACCAAATAGAACCCCAGACCTCTGCTTGATTTGTCGCTTCGTTCAACCCCGAATACCCATAGGGGGAGCGAGATGGGCGCGAATCGCTCTTGAACGAATGTTCTTCAGTTTTCGAGAAACTAGATTAAAATCCTGCAGAATATCAGTCAAGACTTCATCCACAATAATATAACAAAAGCTTTGAATGGACCCTACAATAATAAAACAATTGACCCATCGAAAATTATTAATCAATCATGTATATAAACACCCTCTATCCAATATTTGATCACCCTTTTATATTAAAAGTGTTATAGGTTTTGATGAGATATTTTCATTCTCTAGAGTACTGGGGTGATTAATTAGTTCCGATAAACCGTGAACCCAGTTACTGTCAATTATGTTAAAAGCGATAACATTAATCAAATTAAGTTCCTCTCACTGAACGATAACCTCTAAAAATTTATAAAAAACTAAAGAAATGGAAGAGGGAGTATTCAACTTTTATGTCCTGCCTGTATCTTAAAAAGTTTCTTCGATTTGAGATATCACCTAAAAGTCGTAAAAAGTTGTGAAAAACCGTGAAATATAAGAAAGTCAAGAAAAGTAAAATGCTACGCACAGAAATGGCAGACATTATTTATAAAATTTTATAGAAAACAAACAGTTGACATGAGACTTCCTTATGGGTAAAACACCATCTCTTCATGAGTGTGAAGATTGATTTCTCATCTAACGTACCTATTTTCATATAGGATACTCTGGATAGACACATTAGAACAGAGGTGTCCAACGCGTGAGCAACGGTGTAAATAAGTGTCACTCGTCAGTTACCTTTCTTACCACCTTGGATACGTTCATGCGGTAATCGCGATGTGGAAAGGGGTCCCTTGGCGGCCGGGCTGTGTGTACAGTGCGCACAAGTAGGCGTGGTCAGGCGCAGTCAGACGAAGCCCGTGGCGGACCAAGGAGAGAACGCTCGATGAAGCCCTCGGAGAAGGGGAAGAAAGGTGAAGCGCGCCAACCTTGCGTTGGACATCCTCGCATTCGAAGAAACTGAAGAATTATGTATTTCTAGGAAAAAATGAGTGTTTTCTAATGCATGCGGTTTATTATCATCTCTGCACGTTTTCATTTTTTTAACATTTCTGTTGATGGTTTATGATTCTTGAGAGAGAATACAATTATTTTAATGCATCATGAGAATACAATCATTTTTTACGTTTAGGGGTGGTTTTTTCCATTTTATGGTGGTATTTGAAATTTGATAACTTTATTAACTAATAAGTATCAATAACTGAAAATTGTGAAACACATTTGAAAATTGTCCAATTAACAAATATGTTTTCAAATTCACTAATCCGGAAATTCATATTGTTCAAACTCAGGTTACTTTGTCTTTAGAATTCTCAGAACGATACTTCAATTTTATTAATTGTAAGTTTATTTTCTTTCCCATTGAATAATTTGCAATGAAAACAAAATTTGGTACCAGATTAAAAAATGGATACTTGGAAAATAGTACATTCCTCATTTAAAAGGACTTGAAGTTCTATAATTCGAAAATTAAAACCTTCCGAATTTCAGTTTCAAATTTGTTCACATTGGCGACGTTTAGAATTGAATAGTTTCAGGTTAAATAATTGAAAATCACAAACTACAAATAATTTTAGTTAAATAATATTGTAAATAGGGAGAATTTTTAATTGGATGAGTTCTGAACGAAGGAGTTGGAAAATTATAGTAATCTGAATTATATCATTTTTGGTTCAAAGCATTTGAAATCGATGAATTTCAGTTAACAATTCTGGAAATAAGAATTCCTCGAATTGGGTAGATTCAAATCATTTGGAATTTTCAAAATGTTCGAAAAGGAAAAATTTGTAGCACGAAGCATCCAAAGTTTGAGAATATGACCGTAAAGCAAAAATTATTTTACTTCAGAATTGAAAAAATTGGCCCAGAAAATTGAATAGGATTAGTTTCCGTTTGAGGACGTTTGCAATTGAATAATTTTACGATGAAATTAAGTTAATATAATTCCTGACCAAAAGCGTTGAAAATCAAACGATTGTATATTGAAAGTGTTTGCAATAGAACATTTCTAAAAAGAAAGCCCTCAACATAAGGATAATTCAAAATTTATTAAAAGTTCAACACCATAGAATTTTCAGTTTGAAGTCTAAAAATAGGACAATAAGCATTCAAAGTCTTCCGATATTAAATTGAATAAGTTCAAATTGATACCTGTTAATTATAAAAATTTCTGAATTGATCTTTGAATTATAACATTTTGAAAAAATAGTACGTTGAAAATGAAAACGTTGAAAAAAAACGTTGAAAATGAAATATTTTTGAACAGGGAGGTTCGAAAATTACATTCATACTGAAAGTAATCGAAATTCCATTATTTTTTCAAGCATTCAGACTCTCCCCATCTGAAATTGATCAAGTTTGAATATAGGAATGTCAAAATTGCACAATTTTATATCGACTTTAGTATGATAAGATTTTGAATTATTTCAAATTCGAAACGTTGGAAATTCTGAAATTTTAGATTCAATGTTTGAAAATTGCATATTTTTTTGTTTTTAATGAATGCTTAGCTTTAATTTCCTTTTCCAGTTGATTATTTTTCTATATTTTCAATCATTTAAAATAATTGGAATAAAAAAGCTATTGACTTCTTCGACTAATAATATAAGCTCAATAAAGAATAGAAAATCGTAGAGATATATTGAAACTTTCAAGGTTAGATTTTTCTAAGCAGAATCTTAGATTTAAGCTTGAAGCAATTTTTCAACATTCTTAGTTTTTCATAAAAATAAGTTCCGAGTGATTTTGATTATTATAAAAGTTGTATGATTTTGATTGTATCAGTTGAAAATGATTATTCTTTATAGTCCAAAGAATGATTGAACCAATACTTAGTAAAATTACTAATTTCAATATGGAATTACTAGCATTTTATAGTAAAAAATTTCATTCAGCACAATACTGTAAAATTACCAGATTAAAACTAGAAGCCGAAATAAATAATTTGGCTTAGGTTAATTTATGTAAAAAGCCAAAAGATATGCAGTTTTCTTGATAGTCAAATATGTTTCAATCCACATATTATGTATCCTCAGAATTTTGTTTCCACCATTCAACCAAATTGTATCTTGACCGTTGACATGGATTCTGAGAAATATCTTATTATATGAAAAAAGTTTCTTTGCTGAATCTACCAAATACTCCAAGAAAACATATTGCTAGAATCAAGTGAAAGATTTTCTTAATTTGAATACAATATTATGTTAGAAGAGTTTCAAAAGATAGAAGGACCTACCACACGAATGAAAATTGGCAGGGTATGTTTGAAAGTTCGTTGTATTGCGAAGATATCAAAAAAAGTTATCCCTTTGCAACTTGGAGATCCTTGATAAAATAAATGAACTGGATCGATATCGAACATCATATCCAATGATCAACTGCGGTTACATCCGATTTTCATGAGAAGTAAAATGACAGAACGTTTTGCCAGGGCAGAGGAAAACTACAGAAAACGATCCTTCAGAGCAGTCCAAATGTGGAGTTCACGAGTAGACATTCAATATTGTCAAGTGATCGATTTCCCATACATTTTGGAACATTAAATAAGAAATTCTCCAACAAAATGAAGGAAAATTGCAAGAAAATGTCTTTAAAAAAAAAAACCCATCACATTTTTCGAGAGAGAATAATCTGAGATGAGGAAAATATAGAGAAAAGGCTGTTAAGAAATAGATAGTGTGTAAGTGTCCCGAGGGATGAATTGAGGTTAAACTTGATTCGCCAAAGTATACTTTGACAGCGTGACGTAATGTGAAAAGCTTGAAAATTAAGCTCAAGTCACTATTACAGGGATATACGTCTTGGGTATGAAGTCTGGCAAAATGACAGCGGGAAGACTCAAAGGGGTCGTTTGTCGCACGACCCTGAGGTGTTCGTCGTGAACAAGCCTCCAGGAGACTCCTAGGCTCATGGAGAACTTGAGGGTCGACAGAAAACGGTAAGGAGTACCTTGGGAGCTGTTCGTCATCTCTGATAACTCTCCCAACACTCTGGATCAAGGAATTCCTCAGTTTCATGCTGCCAACCCTTGGAAAACCCCACCACCATAGCTTTGGTTATCTCATACCTGTCTATTATGATCAAAATCACGCTCTTTTACCTTTGCTCGATCCTTTACCCATACTCGAAATATTCCACAAATATTTAGCTACTCCAAACTGTATCCGCTATCTCTCCTTTTTATTTTTCTCATACTCCATTATTTCGACCCTTTATGTTGGATCTTATTATGAGATATTTTCATAAGGGGAAAAGTCGAAGAGCACTGTGGATATTTGGATCATGCTGGAATATGATGTTTATGTTGAAAAAAATGCAATGTGTTACGTAGGCACAAGAAATTAAAGGCCTTTTAGTATGATAATTCAGGAGTAAAGTAAGAGAAAATATCTTTGCAAAGATCTTCGAAATATGTTCACACTAGATTTAAGGCCTTTATATTATTCCAGAATAGGAGTAAAGGTGCAATAAAGAGATTTGAATCATGCTTAAATAGAATTTTAGATGTTAGGAAAAAAAATTATTCTTCAAAATCTTTGGAAACTTCAAAATCTTCTGTAATCTCAAGGAAGCTATTATTTACATTTATCTTATTTCTACTTCCTCTCATCCTCACATATCTATCTCCATTCCTCCTCCTTCCATCTCTTCCTCTCCACCTTATTCAACACCCTCTTTGCCCACGCAATCATCCTTTTATCTCGTCCTTTATGCAATATTATTTCCATGCTAATTCCACTTCTCTACGACTCCTCGGATTCTTCCAACTAGCGTTCCACCTTTTATACCCCTTCTTACACAATTCGCATCTTCTCTCCTCCAGCGGAAGGCAGAATCTAGCAAAGCCCTTCTTGCTTCCACATCTCATCCTCGCTATTATTTCCTGGCTTCCTTTCTTCCCCTTTTCACACAAGTTTCGCGCTCTCTCCATTGGCATAATCCACCCATATTGCTCATTATACCTTGACCCTCTTATCCTTTCCTCCCCTTCTGACTTTTCTCTCCCCATGCCGTTGGTCTTAACCATCTCATACACCTTTCTTCCCTCATCGTGACTTCTTCTCACTTCATCCTGATGCAGACCTTTTTTCGAAAATACCTTCATCTCTCATCCTCCATCTTTTCATCTCTTCTCCTGTTCTCCTTCTCTCATCAACACTCCCTCGACAGCCTACTTCCCCTCTCTTCCAGGGATTCCTCTTCATACTCACACGCCTGACTACCAGTGTACTTCTGTCCAACCCCAGTGTACATCTGATATAACTTTCCTATACATATACCTCCTCGTTTTCCTTCCACCTCCGTACCTCTACTCCATACAGTAGCACGCTCATCACATGGGAGTCGGCAGCTTCATCCTCCTTTCGAAGTCATCTACAAACAACCTCTTTCCTGATCCCCACACCTGCCTCATCACAACATATTCTCTCCTAACTCTCTCTTTCATAGGACCCTTTACTTCTCCATTCCTCCGGAATAGTAAACCCAGGTACACAAACTCTTTCACCTCCTGCACTAACATCCCCTTCCACTTACAATCCCTCCCTTATTCCTCTGACCTCATCCTCTTCGTCTCCTGTTATCGTACCGTTAGCGACCGCGCACCCTCTACCCACTACCCAGTCTCTCAAAACCTCTCCTTCCTAATTCACAACTGTGTCCTTCAATATCCTTTCAAAACTTTCCTCAACCTTGTAGAGAACCCCTTCCCTCCCCATTCACGCATTGAAATCCCCTTCCTCAAATACCAATATTCCCTCCTCTCTCTTGCTTATAACACCCTCCACCTCTTCTTCGAACCGTTCCATCCCATCCCTACTGTACACGGTCACGAACCTGCACGTCACTCAGGTGAGTGAGTTCATCTCTACACCCCTAATTTGCAATCCTTGCCGCTGAACCTCACCGTGAATTTCTCCATTAAAACCCTTCCTGATCCTCGTTATATTTATCTTACTAGCGCTGCCTTTCTTCTTTATTCTTACCACCTTTTGGAGCCTCCACTTGGAGCACCACCACAGCAAATCCCTGCAATAACCTCTATGAGTCCTTATCTATTTTCCCCCTGCTACATTCCAGAATAGTACCTTTCCTACTCCTGTGTCCTGCTGCCCCCCCCCCCACTCTCTACTCCCTTTCGAAACAAGTCCCTCTGCACTTCTTCCAGCTGCACTCCCTCATCATCCCTTAAACGCCTTCCCTTCTCTCCTCTCTATTCTAACTTTTTCATCCAGCATTCTCTGAATTTCCACCCCTGCATTACCCCCAACTCATCTTCCTAGCTTTCTTATCCCACGACCGTTACTTCACTCCCCTTCTTTCCCACGAGTCTTAATTTAACTACCCTTAACCCCTTTATCAAGATATTATTCCTCCCATCCTCTTTTTCTCTTCTTCTCCTTTCTTTTATTTCAAATTTAATTTTTTACGAATAAAACAGAAAGTACGCGTTCCATGAAAAAATGATCGTTAACGAATTTGTAGACCTCTCTTAAGTGAACAACTTTTGCCGTTATTATTCATTGATATCTCAGCTTCTTCTCAAAAGATAAGTCAAAACAAAAATGTCGATCGGTGCATCAGACTGGATGCGTTTTCATGTTACGAATTTAATCCAGGAGCTTAGATTTTGTTCAGCACTTTTAAAGAGATAGTCCACATACAGAAAAATATTAGTTAAACAATATTGTCTTTGTCTATTATATCTATAAGTAGATGAACTTTGTTCCAACCAGAGGTCCCAAAAACATCTCAATTTTTTTGTATACCTCCAAAGTATTTGGAATTTCTCAATAATGTTCAGCCATATCTTGTGACAAGAATGCTGTGGAAACCTTCGAAATATTCTGAAACTAGATGCGCCCTGTGGCGGCGGCTTCGCTGCTGCGGAGGAAGTGTACTTTTTGATTGTTTAAAAAAAAATAAAAATTGTCCTATGCCCTTCATTATACTCTTACAAATATTTGTACAAAACTTTATTATGATCGGTTAAGTAGTTGACGCGTGAAAGCGTAACAAACAAAAAAACTCACAGTCACATTTATAACATTAGTTAGGATTAATTTCAATCAACTCCAAATAACAATAAGGTATCGAATGTGTGAAAATTGGTTGAAAATTTTGTGAAAGGCGAGAAGTTGCATTTCCTTAAAATCTGTAGGTCGTAAACGATGCTCGTTAAAATTAAAACCAGTGTCATATATATTACATACCTATCTAGACCCCAATGCTAGCGCTGCTCCATAAAGCTTTTCAATAACGGTTTCCAGTAACGCTTTTTAATAACGGTCTTCAATAACGCTTTTCAGCGTCGCGTTGGCAAGACACTTTTTGTGGAATAGGTCCCTACCCACAAAATAGGTCTCTATCCACGTATCCTCTCTACCCTCGTATAAAAAACTTCGTTCCGAAAAATGCTTGGTAACCCCTTGAACTTTGGTAATACCGTTTATGCAATTTGAGTATGTGTTCCTTCCTTTTTTCGTGCGTGTTTTGACGCTGCGAAGTAGGTCCTTATCAACCTGGCCAAGAGTGGGGTTTTTTTCACCTGCTTAGGTCGGGAAAGTGCATATTCACGGCGTATGTATGCAAGATCAATATTTTTACCTTCAACCTAATCTCAAAGGTAAAATTTGAGTTACCAAGAAAGCTCAAAAACATACTCTAATTTCATAAAAGATCGTGTGTCATGGTGCACAATATACTATTAAATTCCTTTATATCTCTTAATATTAGGAACTGCTTTGCAATTTCTCGAAATCTTCCAAAGTCTCACATAATATCTCAATCTTGTGAAATTCCGTGAAACATCTTGAATTCTCCTGATATCTTTGAAATCCTGTTATAATTCTCCTAGCCCTCAGAATCTCTAAAATTTCCCATAAAAATTTCTGAAACCTTCAAATACGATGAACTCCTTTTCAAAATCCCGAAAATACTTCGAAAGCTAAGAGAATTCTTGAATCTTCTCAAATCGCAAAAAAACACAATCAACATCTTCCGTCCTCCCACAAAAAACTTATAAGTATCCCAAATTTAAACGCCAGTTTCGAACTAGAAATTTCATCTCGGCAAGAGAAGATTCAGAATAAGAAGCAGATCTACATGATAGAAGGAAAATCTGGAAAGCAACCGAACAATTCCCAACAAAGATCATTTGCAAAATTCTGTAGCGTGAAGATGATGAGTCTAAGTTTCGAGTAGTAAATGGAGTTGAGTTTCCTATCACGAATTATTATCTTGCGGCATTATTGCGGCGATTCATCATTCTGACGGACAGACGCAAGTTCGTTCCTGGATATAGACTCTGTTTTGTAATCTTCACATACGAACGGTAAAAACATTGCTTTCAAAACGAAAGAATCGTTCTTCCTCCGCACGAAAGATCCAATTCTTCATACGAAACATCGTTCCCGCAATTTCGCCTACTAAGTTACAGCCGCTTAAGCCGCACTAAGTTGCAAGTTATCGTCCTTAGAACTTCTTCAACCTGAATGAAGTCGCGAAGGGGTTTTACGTGCCTCGAGTTAGTAACTGCTCGTACGTAACTAAGCTCCTATTATATTAAACTTTTGAGAAAAGTGCCTCTTCCGACAAATCGCACTTCTGAAAATAGATTTTTTCATTCGAAATAGATCAATAGATAAACGTTTATTCTCAAGCCTATTGGCCTCGAAAAATTAACTTGCTTACACCACCATGTTTACAAAAATTCCACACGTCCTCCTGAGTCTTAACACTCCTCATCTCCTCTTCTAGCTCTTTCTCCCTCCCTTGCTTTTTTCTTTTACAAAACAACCTAAACTCCTTCCCTATCTCTACGTATTTCTCTCTCTTTGCAGGTCCATAATTCCCCTTCTTGTACTTCCTTTTCACCCTTCTCTTCATCTTTATAAATTCCCTATCCCAACACAGTTTCACCATTGCCTCCTTCTTCTTTCTAAATCTTTCCTTTTGCACACACCCTGTCACCTTCACTTTTAGATCCCCCCATATCTCTTCCGCCGACTCCCCTTCAAAAGTCACTTCCTCTAGCTGCTCCTGGTATTTTTCTATAGCCTCCCCCATCCATATCTACCTCTCACCCATTAGAACTTCTTCTTCGTGCCTTTCACAGTCCTCTCCTCTTACCCATAAGATAAGAGGTTGATGATTTGATTCTATCCTCCCTTCTACTGCGAATCTCTCCGTTCCCTTCCACTCAGGCATATTCATGACCACATAGTCTATCACCGATGCTTCCACCTTACTAACATATGTGCACTCCCCCTCTTCGTCCTCTGTTATCGTACCATTCGCGACCGCCTACCCTCTATCTATCATCCAGTCTCCCAAAATCTCCCCCTCCTTATACATACACGTGTTCTTCGTTCTCCTTCCCGAACTTTCCCCACCCCTTTAGAGACCCCCTTTCCTCCTCATTCTCGCATTCAAATCCCCTCCCAATACCACCATTCCTTCTTCTCTCTTGCCTATAACATCCTCCACACTTTCTTTGATCCTGTCCATCCCATCCCTATAGTACACGGTCACAAACTCGCAAGTCATCCCTCATATCTTTAGGGACCTCATTTGCATCCCTTCCCCCTTACACCCACCATGCATTCCTCCATCGAAACCTCCCCGGATCCCTGTTATGATTCCCCCACTAGCCCTACCTTTCTCCTTTAATTTTATTACCTCTTGGAGCCTCCAACTAAATGCCCTTGGTAGCCTCGGTTCTATTTTACATCACTTCTTGCCCTCTACCCACGTTTCTACCAGCCCCACCACATCAAATCCATGCACTAATCTCTAAAAGTCCTCATCCTTCTTTTTTGTCCCTGCTACATCACGAAAGAGCACCTTTATCACTGCACTGACCTGGTGTTCCTCTATCCCCTTTTTCCTACGGAATAAGTCCCTCAACAGTTCTCTAAATTCCTCTTTCTCCTCGTCCCAAACCAGCATCGTCTTCTCTACTTTTATTTTCTTGTATCCTACTTTCGCTACTCTCCCTTTACACCTCTCCTTTCTAGTTCTGTCACTCAGCATCCTTTGAATGTCCCTCTCTTTCCACGTCAGATCGTAATCGATATAGACCTTCTTATCCGTTATTCTGCTTTTACTTCGCATCACCGCCAGCTTATCTTGCCAGCTCTCCAACTCCAGCACCGCTACTTCATTCCCCTTTTTCCCCTCAAGCCTCCCTTCAACCAACTTGCCCTGACACTCCCCTATGCTTTGTAGCAGCGCTTTCACTCCTTTCCGTTATTCCCCGCTCCTCACCCTTAGCCCCCTTATCACGATATTATTCATCCTATCCTCTTTTTCTTCCCTCTCGCTGCTGCCTCTTCCTTCTTGTTCCTACATTCTCCCACTTTCTCTTCTATTATGTTCTAAACCTTGTTCTAGATACTTTTTTGCTCTCCCTCCACTCTTACACCATCTTCCATTACGAACCTAGCCTCCATCTCCTCGAATCTGTTATCTGTCCTTTCCTTACACACCCTAATATCCTCTTTCACCTGTTTCGCCTGATCTTCTTTTCTCTTCTTTGACGACACTGACACTGACTCTAACCCTTCTACTTTCTCCCTTAGCTCTTTCATCTCTTTTTCCCATTTCTCTTCCCTAATCCTCCCATCCCCTTTCATAGCCCTTATTTCCTGCTTCAGCTACGATTTCCGGTATCAAAATACCCAGGGTCGTCACCTTCACTTGCGATAGACATTGGATCACTAGCCTTCTCGTTACCCCCGCTCACCCGGATCATCTTTTTCGCTTTCCAACGCGCACCTCCGGACAACGAGCCAGGTGGGATGCTGGTAGACCCCCCTTCATCTAACTCACTCCGACGCTCTTGTTATCACTTTGCTACTCGGTGACTAACTGACTACCTGCCCGTCCATCGGCAATTGAGATTCCTTCATCCTACTGCAACCAACAGATGTCTCTGTTTTGAGTTCCTGCCTTCATGCCCTCTCTCTGCTCCACTCAAACCTATTCTTTTCAACCTCTTTCTCTTTTATTCCACCCGAAAAAGCCCTTGCAGACGACCCTTTACGTTCCCAGAAATGCACTAAACCCGCTTGCTCCCCTTACCTACTCAATCCCTGAAATCCAAATCCGCCTACCTTTTTGCCAACCTAACCTTACTTTTCCTTTCTATATGAATCCTACCTACTCTACTCAATAAAAACCACATTTTCTTTCCTTCCTACACTCTCCGCAGAAAATTTCGTTAGAAGAATAAGCCTCTATCTTCAATAGGTTCCGAGTTATGGTATATTGGACATTGCCCAATTTTTTGTATTTTGTATGTTCAATTTTTCCCAAATCAATCGTTCCAGGTTAAGTTTTCATCAATGTTGCTAGAAGATAAAACAGAGTGAACAAAAATCTGCGTACATCTAAAAAAAAAAGTCTTTTAGCCCTATTAGTTTAGGAATTGCAGGGTTTCAAAAATTCCTTTTTTTTAAAACATTTTCGACCAAAACCGATTTTGAAGAATATGTCGTTTCCTGCGTGTATCACAACAAAAATCATACGGAATAAATGAAAGTGGATTCGATTTGGCGTAAGTTAGAAAAAAGGTTCCTAGCCCTAATAGGTCATGAGATATGACCTTGCAAAGTGCACTTTTTCTGCATAGAGACACCTGAGTGTACCGTAAAGTAGAAGTACGGCCTAATTTCGAACTTTATATCCCAAGTAAGTGCGTAAAATTTATTCCAGATGCATAATACGTCTTTTGACGTCAATAAACAAATAATTTTTCATATTAAAATCTTACTGTCACTACTTTTGATTACTTTTTGGTAAATAAGTCTTATTTAACTCATCTGTGGAACACTTATCTGTAAATTAATTAGGAAGAAAGGTATAAAGTGGTTTTTGAGACTTAGCGATTTTTCGCTGAAAATCTAAAAAATTGGGCAATTTTCAATGTACCATAACTCGGAACCCATTGAAGATAGCGGATTTTTAATTGCACAACAATTTCCCATGATTTATTTTACTTTCTTCCACCTGTTGAACATTTTGCTCTACGATGCAACGGGACTAGCCCGTACACGCAAACGCAAAATTTGGAAATGTTTCCAAAAAAGTGGAGAAAACTCATCGAACTTGATACTTATTGTCTTGTGAGAGGACAGTGCGGTTTCAGGAACAAGTTTTGAGCACCGGAAATCTCAATGCCAATCTCAAATATAGAGGATTATGATCAGAAATCTTGATCTATGAGCTTGCGGTTCAGGAATCGGGATCCATCATCAACATTTTGACCCATTCGATTTTTCTCTGCTTAGTATGATGAATATTAACAATGTTCTTTTTTAACGGATATAATTATCCATAAAAAAAATAGAAAAAAAACAGCAAAATATCACAACACTTTTAGTGAAGGAATTTTAAGAACCGTTCAACATAGGAAATTACACAGTACTTATTTAGAGCCAGACAACTTTGATAACCAGATATCGCTTTTTCAATAATCAGCTTTCAATAATAAATAAACAATGATCACTTGATGTTAACTAATGGTATAAAATATTCATGCTCTTACTGCGGGTTTCACCGATGTTGCAGACGATTTGAATAATTAAATGTACCAGCTCCCGTTTTTGCTTAAGTTATCCGGTTCCCAGTATCAAACACATAATTCCCTTGTAATGTTAACTGGAAGCAAATACAATATTACTTGATATGCAGCTTGACAATTGTAATTATAGTATTCTCGTGGACTCCTCTTACTCCCAACCTTGTTGGAATGTCATCTGACTGTAATCGGATTGATGCTTTTAGCATGTAATTACAGAGTGAACACAATTATATGTTGGAATAAGTATAATAATTACATGTTTGTGGCAGCTCCATTTCATTACTCTGCCTACGTTATTATACGAGGCTTCATCCGGATTTGCACTAATTGAGTCATTTTGTTACAGACTCCATGATATAACTCCTCTCATTACACAGCTCCACAAAAAAAATCTGAAAAAAGCTTCCCGGGACCAGACCATGCTGATCTTATGTTTTTGGGGTTGCTGATTTTGAATCTGAGGTCTGTTTTACTCCATCACGTCAGGATTTTTCATAACCCTAAAAAGTACACCCCAAAAACCAACCTCACCGAACTACAAGTAAGCTCGACCTCCTGACCTTGGGAAAATCCAGTACATCGCTTTTATTTCTTGAAATAATTGATTTCCATACAAGAAGGGGGTTCACTCAACTACCCCGAATCCCTCTAACCCTCAGAAACTACCCCTACCAATCCACAAGTAGGCTCACCCTCCTGTCCTAGGTAACAGCGATTTAAATCGCTAATTTTTCTTGGACTTACTGATTTCTATACCAGCAGGGGGATAACCCACCTATCCTGAATCCCCCTCACCCTTCGGAACTACCCCTACCAATCCACAAATAGGCTCACCCTCCTGACCTTTGGGAGAGCAAGTTACATCGCTTATTTTTCTTGAAATAATTTATTTCCATACCAAGAAGGGGCTAACCTAAACCTAGCCTGGATCCCCCAACCCCTATAAACTACCCCTACCAAACTACAAGTAGGCTCACCCTCCTGACCTTGGGAACAGCGAGTTATATCGTTTATTTTTATTGAACTAATTGATGTCCATACCAGGAGGGGGCTAACCCGCCTACTCTGAATCCACCTCACCCCTAGAAACTACCCCTACCAAACGAGATGTATGCCAGAATTTTCTGGGAAATAAAAAGAGTCCGATGTACAAGAAGCTCGTGAGCGACCTGATAAGAAATTTCAAAGTTTAGGTTGCAATATGACTATTAAATTGCACTTTTTACATTCACATATGGATTCTTTCCCAGCAAAACTAGAAGACTTCAGCGAAGAACATGGAAAAAGATGCCATCAAGACATGAAAGGCATGGAGAAACGATATCAAGGTTCGTGGGAAGTCAATATGATGTCAGACTATTGCTGGAGCCTAAAACGAGATATTGAGGACAAGAAAGGTCATAAGCGACGTTCCCTTCGTCGATCGTTCGAAGACCAACAAGTCAAATATCACAAAAGAAACAAGAACCAATAATACTTTCGGTTCTTCGTCTTCTATTTTCAATTGAATTGGACACCACAAGTAAGCTAAGCGCCCTACAAATTTATTTATTTCAAGAAAAATGAGCGATCAATCTCACTGTTCCGAGAACCACATAGTGGCTTCGTAGAAATGGTATTCAATTAGAAAAAAGACTCATTTTTTAAAAAAAAAGCCTACAATGAACTCTGTTCCCAGGGTCAGGTGTGTTAACCTGCTTGTGGTTTGGTAGGGGTAGTTTCTAGGGGATAGGTGGATTTCAGGTAGGTGGGTTAGCCCCCTGCTCGTATGGAAATGAAACCTACTAAGAAAAATGAGCGATATAACTCACTTTTCTCAAAGTCAGGAAGTCGAGCCTACTTGTGGTTTGGTAGGGGTAGTTTCTAGGAGTTAGGTGGATTCGGGGTAGGTGCGAGTAAGCCCCCCCTCTTGGTATGGAAATCAATAAGTTCAAGAAAAATAAGCGATATAACTCACTGTTCTCAAGGTCAGGAGGTCGAGCCTAATTGTGGTTTGGTAGGGGTAGTTTCTAGGAGTTAGGTGGATTCGGGGTAGGTGCGAGTAAGCCCCCCCTCTTGGTATGGAAATCAATTAGTTCAAGAAAAATAAGCGATAAAACTCGCTGTTCCCAAGGTCAGGAGATCGAGCCTGCTTGTGGTTTGTTAGGGGTAGTTTCTAGGGGATAGGTGGATTTCAGGTAGGTGGGTTAGCCCCCTGCTCGTATGGAAATGAAACCTTCTAAGAAAAATGAGCGATATAACTCACTTTTCTCAAGGTCAGGAAGTCGAGCCTACTTGTGGTTTGGTAGGGGTAGTTTCTAGGAGTTAGGTGGATTCGGGGTAGGTGCGAGTAAGCCCCCCCTCTTGGTATGGAAATCAATAAGTTCAAGAAAAATAAGCGATATAACTCACTGTTCTCAAGGTCAGGAGGTCGAGCCTAATTGTGGTTTGGTAGGGGTAGTTTCTAGGAGTTAGGTGGATTCGGGGTAGGTGCGAGTAAGCCCCCCCTCTTGGTATGGAAATCAAT
>WSXT02168067.1:11422-23514 GCA_011762715.2 Neuroterus valhalla | reverse complement strand
ATTTACTTTGGAAATAAGAAGTCGGAGAAAAAATACATTACAAGGTCAAATTTCGACTACGTCATAGACTACCATTTTCCCTTAAAAACTTTTTACATCCTATTTTTATATTTTACATACTAATGAGAGCATTTTTTTTCAATTGAAAAATCTCAGAGTTACAAGACCTTTTTTAATGGCAGCTGGAAAAAGATTACAGCCTACCATTTTTTTTTATTATTTGCGAGGATAGAATAATAAATTATGAAGATAAGATTTTTTTTTCTAATTTGCACTTCAATTTTTCTTTACATTGTTATTTTTTCACAAACTAGGAATAGAGTCCACACTAATATCTGCTAACGTCTGATATTTTGAATAAGATAATTGAATATTTTCCAGGTTTTTTTTCAATTGAATTTGGAATCTCAGGTACTAGCCTTCGTAAAATATTTATATTTTTTGTGAAATATTTGTGTAATCATTGAAATTTCAAAGAAATCTGTAGAATATTTGCGAATTCTTTCCAAAACTTCTGAAATCTTCCAAAACTTTTGAAGTATTTTGAGAGCTTTAAAATATTGTGAGATATTTTTAATTATTCAAAATCCTGGTAACCTTTCGAAATATTATGAGATCTTTGAAATCATTGTCAGATCTTTGAAATATCAGTAGGATATCTTGAAATATTGGTGGTATCTTCGTTGAATATTTGAGTGCTTTTGGAATTTTTTCAGATTTTTTGAATCTGTAACATCTTTTGAAATGCTTGAAATTTTTGTGATATTTTCAAAACCTGTGTGATTTTTTTTTGAATCTTTGAAATATATGTGAGATCACTAGAATTTTCGTGAAATCTTTAAAAGGCTTCGGAATATTCAGAGATTTTTAAAGTTTTTGTGAACTCCCTTGAAATATATCTAAGATATTTTGAATCATGTGAAATCTTCAAAAACTATTAGAATCTTTTGAATTTCCCTGTGATCTACGAAAAAGTTGTGAATTATCTTTAGATTTTTGCGAAGTATTTTGAATCATGCGAAATCTTTGAAAATTATTAAAATTTTTTGAAATCTTGATGGAATATCATTAAATTCTTCGAAATGTTTGTGAAATGTCTTGAAATCTTTAGAACCTTTCAAAATCTCTTAAATGTTTGAAAAGTCCTTAAAACTTTTCAAAAATGGGAGAACGGGTCACAATTCTAGATTTTATGTGTTTTATATGATTTTTGAAAGTGAAGGGGTTGGGATAGGGGGAGGGGGTAAAAAAAGAGGACGGACTGCAATCCCTATACTCAAGTATGAAAAAGAGGGCATTCAGGCTATAAATTGCACCAGAAAAGTTAAAGAATAAACTTACATCTTCCGTGTCTTCCATATCAACACCAAGTTCTCCCAATTCCTCCTTCAACCTCGTAACCGATCGACCACGAATCTTAGCGGCAGCAGTTCGAGGCATAATTGGCTTCGTCGAAGCCTTGTTAACTTGAGACTCGTCCTTAATGATTGCCTGCTTCTCTCGAATCTGCTTCGCAAGCATCTCAATTTCCTTCATTTGTTCGCTGAGGATGGGAACTTTGTAGTCGTAGACTCCACCAGCTATTCTAGCCTCTTCTTCCCTTTCAAGCTCGTTTAGTTTCTAAAATGAAAATTTTCCACGATTATTGGAAGTATTCATAGAAAATTACAATTCAGTATATCCAACCCGATCATTAAAAAATCTGAACTGAAAAGAAATCTCACCTCAAATATTTCGGGATCAATATAATCAGCGATATTGTGACCCTCCCACATTTCAGGGATGATATCGAACTTCTGGTCTCCTTCAATATCATAATTCTTTTTGAGATCGAGAACATAATCGTCTCCTAATTCCTCTTCTATCTCGCGCTCTAATTTGCGTTTTCTGTCTGCTTTGGCAGCGGCTTCTTGTTTCTTTTTGAGTACAGATGCTGGGATACAAGGAGCACGAACTTTGTTGTCCCTCGGAGTAGGTTGAGCAACGTGCAGACGATTCAAGAGCCCTTCAACCTGAAATTAAAAACAGATGAATTTATCATTATATAATAACTAGCATCGGCGAACGATTAGTTTCTTGCGTAAAAAGAAAAAACAGTTTTTAATGCACAAACATGTTTAATTTGTATCCTCTTAGAAGTTTTAGTTGAAATGATATTCCGATAGTTTAATTTTCAACCTTTTAATATGGATTTTCAAACACAGAGCCGAGTTCCGAAACGAAAAAAAAAAAATATTCAACCTAAATCACTTGAACTAACTTTCAAATCAACAATTCAAAGTCTCGAACAGACGATTAAAATTTTGAATCCAAAAGAGGACAAATAAGAATTTTCACAAAACAGTTAAATTTTCGACAAAAAAATATAACTACGGAATAATAGTTGGATATTTAACTAAATAGTTGACTTTTCAACCAAATAGTCAAGTTTTCAAAGGAAGAGGATTAACTTTTCAAGGAAGAACAGTTGAACTTTCGATTAGAAAATATGAATTTGACAAAATAGTGGAAATTCTGACAAAATAATTAAACTTTGAACAAGATATACGAATTTATAAACAAACAGCTCAATTTTGAACCCAATAGTTGAATTTTCAACTAACAAGAATATTTTTGGAACTTTCGAAGAAAGAAGATGGAATCAACAAAATGATTAAATTTTTAACAAAAGAATTAAACTTGCAAAAAAAAAAGATGAATTTTTGAGTTAAAAAAATGAATTTTCAATCAAGAAGATTTATTTGCTACGGTACGACACATTTCCAACAAAATGCCTGGATTTTCGAACAAAAGGTTGAATTTTAATCTGGAAAACATAATTTTTTAACCAAAAATAGAAGAGTTAAATTTTCATGGTTAAAAATTACGTTAACAAAAAAAAAAAACAGTTTTAAACCAGTTGAGTTCAAACAGACAAATTTTTAGCAAAAATAGTTGAATCCTCAACCAAAAACAAGAATTTTCAAAAAATACATGCGTGAAAATTCAAGCAGAGGTGAATCTTGAAAAAATTAATTTTAAACAAATTAAATAAACTTTCAACCAAGTGGAAAATCAATTGAATTTTTCAAAGAAGATAGATACATTTTAAACTGAATACGTAGTTATATTATTTTAAACAAGAAAAAAAATTTCCACCAAAAATATTCATTCTAACGACTTCAAGAAAATTAATAAATTTTGGAGCCAAAAAGACGAATTATCTACAAAACAGTTCAACTTTCATCTCATGTTTCCACGAAAAGGGTAAGTGCTTGCCAATAAATAAATTTTCAAATGGATAGTTTATTTTCAACCAAATGGTTGAATTTCCTAAAAAAGAAGTTGAATGTTCAAATAAAAATATAAATTTTCAAACAAATAGTGTGGTTTTTCATACAATAATCAATCTTCCACAACATGATACGATTTTGTCAACAAAGTAGTTCAACCTCAAATCAAATAACCCAAAAAGATGAATTCTAAACGAAACATGTAAAAGTTTTTATCTTAGCCAAAGAAGACTTCCATTTTAAATAAAAAGTAGCCAAATTCCATTAAAAAAAACTAAGTTAAAAAAAAAGTGGAATCCTGAAAGAGAAAAGATCAATTCTCAACGAAACAGATGCAATTTTTCATCAAAAAGGATGAATTTTTGAACAGAAACATGATTCTTCAATCAAAAGAACTAATTTTTTGCCAAAACAGGCGAATGAGCGAAAAAAAAGAATATTCTGTTTTCATTCTCCGAAAATTATAAGATTTTTTGCTAAATTTTGCTTTCTCAGAGAGTAAGCTTTATTGGCGTAGTATCAAGTTGCATTGAAAATAATTGGATAGATTTTTCTAAACAAAAAATGAGATGTATGCATAAAACAGATGAACTGCCATTTCTACCGTTCAAAACTGAAGAATTTTGGACAGTAAACCTTACAAGTTCTATCATTTTAGAAACTTTGAAAATTACATTATTTCTCATTGAAAACTCCGACAATAATTGAATCAGGGCTTGGAGCGTTAAAAAGTGCAAAAATTTAAAGCTCTATTAAAAACGACAGAATATTGAAATGAGGATGCATTAGAAAATAATATCTTCAAAATGAATAATAAATCATTTCCATGCAGAGGGAACAACTCTATCTTGCTCAAGGAGTGAAAAAAAATGTTATGGTCAATGTTAAGCAACATATATTGATATAGATAGGAGAAATAAGTAGAAAATAGCTGATGAATTTACCTTCTTCGTTTTGATTTTCTGATCAACACGATAAGACAAGAGTCGTTCACAAGCTTCAGTCTTGACTTCCATAACTCCCAAATCTGTAATCGTGCTCATCTCGAAAAGAGGAATACTTTCATCACCTTCTATATCTTTCAATACAGCTCGTTTCTCCTCGGGCAGATCATCCAAACGTAAAACGTCCACCTTGTTCGCTACCACGAGCAGTGGCTTATTCACGAAGAGCGGCTTTATCGACTCGAAAAGTTTTACCTGCAAACAAAATTACTATGAGTTGATTGTAATAATTTCAAACTACCAGATTCAGTTCTCAAACAAAAATAAAAACGAATTAATTGAGTAAATTCTAACAGTGATGGCTATGTTACTTTTCGAAGGGAACTAAATTTCCAACCCAAAATGGGATAGTGGCATTTAGTCAAAGAATTAATTAAAAAAAAAAAAAGAAAGATTTTTCAATCAAATAGATGAATTTTCAAATGAAATTATGAGTCTTCAAGCAAAAGAATGAATTTTCAAAGTAAGAGATCAACTTTTGTTGAATTCGTAACAAAAAAAATTAATCTTCAACAAAAAGGAAACCAATGAGACTTTTAATTTTAATTGAGAAAAAAATTGGATAATCAGTTAAATCCTCAAATTAAAGCAGTTGAATATTCAACTAAGAAGACTAATTTTTCACAAAAAAACGAATTTCAACATGACACATGGATTTCCAACCAAATAGTTGAATTTTTTCAACTTTTGAACAAACCAAACACGAATTTTCAACTAAAATGATGACGAATAATCAAGTAGATGAATAGTTAGGTGATTGAATTTCAAACGAAACAGTTGAATCTTTAACAAACATATATCAATTTCCAACTAAAAAGTTCCATTTTCAACCAAAGAGATGACTTCTTTACAAAATTGTTGAATTTTTCATCAAAAAGATTCATTTCGCCCAAGAATGAAACAGTTGAATAATTAAACAGTTTCAGTTTGAAACATTAATTCCAAACAAACCAAAACGAATTATCAACCGAATTGATGATAAATAATCAAGTATCTGAACTTCCAACAGAACAATTGAATCCTCAAGGAAGACGGATGAACTTTTTACTCAACAGTTGCATTTTCGAGCCAAACAGACGAATGTTCAAGAAAGTACATTTTGAAACCCACGAGAATAATTCCAATTATACAGTCGAATTTCAATGAGAAAGATGTCTTTTCCACAAAATTTTTGCCAACAAATTAATTTCAAACAGGAACAGATGAATTCTCAAAGAAAAATGTGATAATTGATAGAGCATTCAAAAAATAATTTAGTTTCAAATGAAAAAGCAATTGAATGTTCAACCTGAAAATTTTCTACCAGAAAAGTTAAACTTCCAACCCAAAAAAGACGAATTTTCAATACAACAGTTGAATTTTAAACCAAATACAATGATTTTCTATCACGATTTTTTAGTTTTGAACAAAAATATTGAATTTTCAACTGAATGATAAGAGTGTTGACCAAGAAAGATGAATAATAAAACAATAACAATTGTTTTTAAACCTAAGAGATGAATTATTGACTGGAATAATGAACATTTAATTGGAACAGTCAAATCTTCAGTAAAAAAATTAAATCGAAAAACAGGCATTTCTGAAATAATTTCTTCTTGTCTTTCCAAAAGTGTTTACAACGGAAAAAAAGTTTCAAAAGTAATCAGATTGATAGATTGTTGTAAAAAAGGCTTGAAGGATACCGGGGCATGAGGGTGTAAGTGCTAAATACAGAATTTTTCAGAACACAAAACTGTCGAACTTGGACGCACATGTTATTGAAAAAAAAAATTATATTCGAGTTAAAACTTCCTAAAAAACGCCAGACCTGACACAGAAAGAGCTGCATAACTTCTTTATATTTCAATTAAATGAAAAAAAAATTAAAAGCACTTTTCATTAAAAGCACTTATTTCAAATTGAAAAAAAAGAAGAATTTCCGAGCTATTACTTAGCTGTATTTAATCCTGAAAAGACAAGGCTATAATTGATAATTTTTGTTTCAACTACCAAACATGAATTTTGACCCACTAATAAATCGAACTAAACCAAAATCTCTTACAAAAACATGACATAGTCGAAAACCATTAATTTGAGCCAGTAAAAAAAATCAAGGATTTTTATAGTTCACTCCTACTGAGAAAAAAGTAATTAGTCACAAATTCATGACTTTATTTACAAAAGTAACTTCGTTACCATTGAAGTTACCGAAAAAGTAACGTTACTCCCCATCACTGAATAATAACTACCTGTTCATCCAAAGAGTGTCCGCATTGTTCTGAAATATCAAAAAAGTATAGAACTGCAGCTCGCAAATGAGCTAAGGCAGTGACTGCCTGCATCTCGATAACATTTCTTTCCTCCAAAGGATGGTCCAAAATTCCAGGAGTGTCCACAACTTGCCAACGAAGATATTTATAATCCGTGTGTCCGACGTAGAGCGACTTGGTTGTAAAAGCATAGGGTTGTACTTCAACATCAGCTCGAGTGATCTGGAATTAAAAATAAAAATTAATTTATAGGTTCCAGTTCTAATTAGTATTTTCGAATAATCAGAGTAAAAAGTAGATGTGACATACCTTATTTATGAAAGAGCTCTTTCCTACATTTGGGAAACCACAGATGATTATGGTACGAGTGTAAGGATCTATACTTGGCAATCGAGCCAAATGTTGTCTTACTTGCTCAAGATAAGTTAAATTGCTTGCCTGCTTTTTCATAATTGTCGCCATTCGACCCAATGCTGCTTTTTTTAATTGTTTGCAACGGTACAACGAATCTCCGTATTTTAGAAGGCGAACGTAATCTTTTGCAACACTGGAAGGAATTAAATAGATTAGGGAATTATTAAATTAACAATGGTACAGGGATTTAGGCGATCAGTAATTTAGTTCTAAGTGGGAAAAGAGATTACGTATAAAATAAGAGAATAAAAATTTAAAATCGAACAAGTTCATATGTCAATAAAAATGAGACAGATGGGAAAAGAAGCCCTGCAAATTGTTCAACTATTGAGAATTCTAATTCGAAATCGTACCATTGAATTTTTATATTCATAAATTTTTAATCTGAAATTATTCAACTTGGAACGTTGTTTGAAACTAGACTGGTTTTAATGCTTATATTGAAATTGTTTTAATCTGAATGCTCTCTATTTAAAACTGCTCTTTAAAATTTTGAATGAAATTTTATAATTTGGAAAGATTCAATTGAAAATTTTTCAATTCTACACGCTACTATGTTAAGAGTTTCCCAATCTAAAAAGCATCAATCCGAAATAATTGAATTTTTAGCTTATTACAATAAAACTATATCTGTTCCAATTTTTTTATGGTATGAAACTTCGAAACATTCAGTTTTTCAAAAAAAGAAGTGAGATTAAAATATAGTCAGGGTGTACTTTTGTAGCAATGTTTCCAAAGACAACTTTTGCTCATTTAACTTATTAATATCTCTTTCGGCTTTCGACAAAAACTAAAATTTAAATTTTCCCAAAACATATGGGGCAAAGATTCCTTTCTTTTCCTTGGAAAATAGTTTTAAGAAACTCATAGAATTAATATAGATTTTATTGTCAGTATCACTTTTGGGTTTAAGTAATTCTAACCGAAACGTGAAAACACTTTTCAAAGTCGGGTAAAAAAAGATTATAGTGTTCAAAAACAAATTTCAAGGGATTATTAGACATGAAAATAATAAAATTATGAAGATATGAAAATTTTGCTTCTACAACTTGCAGTTTACATGATAAAACATCCATCGTTTACGAATTTCTCGATGATTTCTGGATAAAGACATTTTTGAAATATGCAAATATCAAGAGGTCAACTCTCAAGAGCATGAGATGTTTCAGATTTTTCTTTATAGAATTGATTAATTCTCAATTTTATTTTCTCAATTCAAACATCAATAAATTCTTCGCTGACAATGTTCTTCAAATAAACAAAATCAGCAAATACATTATCCAGGAAATACTTGAAATTGGTATTGTCGGAGAGAATATTTTTCAGTTTCTCGTTTTACGTTTATTTTTATCATTCTTCAAAAATGCATCGAGAATTTGTGAGAGAAAAAGAAAAAGGGTCTCAATGCTTGATTTTAGGTATTGAAGGGGATTTCTGAAATCGAAGAGAAAAAAGGGTATTGACAAAAAAAGGAAAGGACAGTAGAAAAACAAACTTACTTGTCAATCAGATGTCTTGCAGTGTTAATTTGACCAAGAGCCAATTTGTAATGATCCTTGTCGTACAAAACGTTCATCAAATCAGCATAAAAAGGATGAACATCATCAAGCTTTGGGAACTCTTGAATAATTTGAGAGAGACGATCGTGGAAGTTTTGTTGTGTAAATTTTACTTTTCTCGTGTAAAAGGCACGAATACGGGAGATCTTATAATTCTTGTGAATTACTGTCGGTGTTTTTCTTTGAGTTTTCGACAAGATGATGTCAATAAAATCCTGAAAAGAAATTTCAATGTTTGAGTTAAATTCAGTTTGATAAAAACAATAAAAACTATTGTTTTATGGAAGATAAATAACTGCAGCTTGTAAATGATTAAGAATCAAAAAATTGAAAATGATGTGAATTGAAGAATATTGAAAAAATTGTAAGAAAATAGACAATAATTAACAATCGAATGGATACGAATGATACAAATCTTTAGACAAACACGAGGAATGTTAGGTTAGGAAAATTGAAAGTAGTTATTCCGCTCATGTTTTGCATCTATAATGTTTTAGATAATAATATGTTTTAGAATAACAACTAAACTTGAATGAAAAATCGAAAAATAGTTAATGAGCACAGTAAAAGACAGTAATTATATATCAAGAAGCGAGCGATATGGGTTAGTTTAAAGGCCTAAAAATATTTAATTCAAGAAAACTGACTTTTGACGTCGGCACAACCGCGATTTTTTTGAAGTTGTAAAGCACCATTTTTTATATTGTTACTTTTCACTAAATTAATCAAAAACACTATCATCCGCAAAATTCAACGAGACCACGTGAAGAACATAGAATCATATAATACAGAAGTCGCCATTTGCAGGAAAAGTAGTGGTGGCAACCAAAACCACGCTTCCTTTTTCTAGAACTTTTTTCACTTGTCGAAAATAGGTAAATTAAAAAAAAAAAATTTTTTGATCCCTCTCGGAAAGAAATGCTCAACATTATACAAATAATTCTAAAACCCATAGAATTTATCCATCAATCAAAATAATTGAAAGTCGTGAATATTGAAATGTCATTTCGGGATTGGTACTTTTGAGAGCGGTAATTTTAAACCGGGCTTCAATGAATAATAAAAAAATCAAGCGGGTAGTTAGTTATTCGGTTTGAAAGAGAAAATAAATAGTTTGATAAATATGAATTTTATTTTTTAAATTATTTGAAGTTTTTTAAAACTAAATATATTTTTTTTTCTTTTTTTGAAATCTACAATTTCTTTCTTATTATTACATTATACTATTCTTTCTTTTAGAAATTCTTCTTTTTCCTGAAGTTTTTAAAAAATCGCGCTAACTTAAAAAAGTTGTTCTAAAAATGTTTTTCGAAAATAATTTTGTAAATCTCGCGAAGTGATTAATTTTTTTCCAAATATTTATGAACATTTAACTTTTCTCAACAAAAATTTTTTTCAATTGCCCTAGATATCTAAAGAGAACATTGTGTCTCTCTTGAAACCTTTCAACATTCTTAAAGAGCTTCTTTTTTCGAAATCTTCTGGAATCTGTATTTTTTTTACAAATGTTCGGAATCTTCCCAAGTTTAAAACTATTTTTTAATCTTTCTGAAACTTCTTAAAATTTTCAATATCTTTGAAAATTATTCTAACATTTCTCAAAATCTTTTTCAAATATTGAAAAATTGTCTTCTAGTTTCTCAGATTGTATTTTGACGATTTTGGAAAACTATTAAAGAATTAAAAAATTATTTTCTAATATTCTTATAAAATTGATTTCCTAAAGTAAAAAATCATTAAACTAAGAATAAAGAAAGAAAAACTTGAGATTTGATTTTTATTTTTTGAAACCTTTCAAAATTCTTAAGGTTTTTTTTTCGAAAGTACTATTTTTAAATGAATTCTTATTTTAAAAAATCATTCTCAGTCAAAATTTTCTTATTCGTCACCAATGTTTAGAAACATTTAGGACTCAATTTTATTATAGATAAAAAATTACTTTTATTCAAAAATTTCGATTTTCTGAATTGATTTTGAAAATTCGAAATTTTGTCATTGCAAAAAAGATTGGAAAAAAATGTAGGAAAAGAATTTTTCCTTTTAATATTAAACAATTTTACACATATAAAATTTCTCATTTGGAAAATTTAATGTAATGTAATTTATTCTCATCCCTTTTACGGGTATGAGAGGTCTCATTTGGAAATTCTAACTTTAAAAAACTCAGAAAATTCATGATTCTTAGTAGTAAAAATAACCTGAGATTAGTCTTATATTGCGATTATTAGTGTTAATCTGTTAAAATATCTGCTACAATATTAACAGTAAAAATCTGACTACTACTTTCGGGGGAAGGATTTTTCGAACACGGCATTTGGAATTGCCGTCCAACGCATGGCGCCACCTTCTGAATTTTTCTTGAAACCCAGAAATAGCGTGTTTGAAACTGTGAACTCGCTTCATGGTTCATCGTGCCCAGTGATTTCCGCTTCCGTTATCGACCTCCATTTTCCGCCCCGCATACCCCACAGCTTTTTTCGGCCGCTCCACCATTTTCGATGTGTGTGCTGCGAAACAGAGAGAGGTGCGGTGTTGCGTGATTGACTGAAAGTGTGTTTGTTGTGTTTTAGAGATTGTTGTAACGTAGAGGAAAACCTCTACTCGAGAGCGCGAATCTTTTTGCATTTTTGGAGTATCGTGATTCGGGGAATATGTCATCCTACATCCAGGTCGCGGAAGACGAGGGAGAGGAACCGATCGAGCTGCCGACTGAAGATGATGGTACACTCTTGTTGACGACTCTTTCCGCCCAGTTCCCGGGAACTTGCGGGCTCAAGTACCGCAATCCTGAATCCAGGACGATGCGCGGCGTCAGGCTCGTTGACGGACGTCTACATCCTCCTGAAAATGGTTGGGGCAAAGCGGTCTATTTCTGTGTCTTTCCAAAAGGTGAGCGAGACAAGTGGGCGATTTTATGCCAGATATACAAGTGTACATGAACAAGCGCACACCAATCCGGCTCTTAAATGCGGATGTGTTCGTGTCGTTCAGAACATGGCTAGAAAATGTTTACCTACTTTCAGGCAAAAATGACTGCTCTGAATCTGAAGTTTCTAATCAGAGACCTCTGCTCGGAAGATGCTTAAATATCCAAGCTAATTTACTTCATGATTTGCAGTAAAAAGTAGGTAAACGGAAGTGATTTCAGCGTTTCTTCTGTTTGACACTTACATATTCCAGTTAAATTCTATCAAATCTAAGTTTCGGACAGATGTATACATATATATTGAAAACAAAATAATTCAATCTTTTTCAGGGACTTACAAAACTTTCAATTTAGCTACTAAATTATATTCGAAATCTCAGGAAATTATATCAAAGTTTTGATAAAAATTGATTCAAATTCTAAGAACTTGCTCCGATAAGCAAATGCCGCCGTTTATGTACTTTTTCAAGATTACAAAATGCTTTCGAAACATTTCTTGTAATGTAATGTATCAAAGTGTATTTTTTCCAGGGTTCCATATTACAGGTATCACCACCACCCCCCCCCCCCCCCCCCCCCCAAAAAACACAAAAGACCCCCCCAAAAAAAAAAAAAAAACCAAACAACATAATATTTTTTAACTTATAATAAATATCTTATTAAAATAT